>JABUQX010100614.1:22500-26878 GCA_015478945.1 Trachelipus rathkii | reverse complement strand
CGATTGAAGACATTTAATACTAATTTAATATATATATATAACTACATTATATATATATATATATATACTATATATATATATAGTATATATATATCATCTATATATACTATATTACCCTAACGGTATATATATCATATATACCTATATTATTTATATGCTATATCTTCTACTGCTGAAATATATTTTGTAAGATGTAAATTATATATATGTATCTTATATATATATATATACCTCTATATTCATAACTATATCATATAATATATTATATATACATTATATATATACTTATTCATTAACTAAATAATCCTTTATTGTAGATTGATTGCCAAATTAGTATTGCTATAATATATATACTGTTACTATATATATATAAATTACTCACTATACTAGTAAGACTATCATCTATATATATATACTATATATCATATATAGTGTAGTATCATTATATATAACTACTATAGTATAATGCATATAATTTATTTGTTATTGTGAAAAATATTTTGTGAAATTTAAATATCAATAACCGTCATTAGTATCATATACCTATATCATACTATATATACTATTTAGTCTATATATCTATATATATATAAGATATAACTATATATATATTATATCCATTAATTATAATTTTAATTTTAAATACTATATAACTATATATATACTATATCGATATATACTATATATGGCTCCTATTTCGTAATATTTATAATAATAAAACTATAAATAATAAATGTATTTTTCTTTCTCCTTTATTATTTCAGATTATTTGCCAGAAATTTCTAATTTAATATAGTACAGATACATTATTTAAAAAGTTAACTAAGAAAGCTGGCGAAGAAAGATATATTATCGAGTGTTGTTAAACCTTCGAATTTTTTTTCTCAAACCCCCGTCTTATATTGCTGCATGAAATTACCCAATGTTAGTTAACTAGCCGAATCACCTGGAGACTAAAGCACCAAAGATCAACCGCAGACACTGTAAGGAGTGATTTATTAATCGATACTTTATTATCCTAAAATGGAATGCTTTATTATACAGTGCAAAATAAATTAAAAGGTACGGCTTTTAAAACGTTAAATCTAAATACGCAATATGGAAGTTTAGAATGTATATATCTTATCCTAAATAGATGTTTAATAGTTCCTAAAAAATTTAAACTTAAGACGTAAAGCAGTAAAACATTAATTGTAATATTGTGTCTAAACCATATTATTGTATCGATGATTAATGCATCGATGCAATTCGATGCATTAATGCAATCGAATGATCGATGGCATTAATGCTATATTGTATTCAGTACGCAGAAAATATATGAATTCATATTGTTGCTACGCAAATACGATATTGTTTTACTGCTGTTTAGGTTTGATAAAGATTAACATTTCCCAATGTGTATAAAAAATTCCTTGTTTTAACACACCCCTAAAGCAGTTAAAGCGAGTAAAGACCAAACACAGCACTTATTATTCAACACTGTATGGCTAATGCAAACGCGAGCCCATATTCGGTTTTTACTGCCTTATTTAAGGTCCATGTCTAAAGTACTTATGTTTCAATAGACATTTCTATATTCAATAAAATACCATTAAAAAATGATGTCAAAACGCCAGTAAATGCAGAAAGAATTAAAAACAGGGTAGATTTACACATACTCTATCTGCAAACGAAAAACATTCATGATATAAGGAGAAGTATGAACCTTTCCCAAAACTCTACGTCGTTGGTTCTCTGCCGTGTTCTACACCTCTCAAAGACGCTATGCGAGGCGAATCGGGACATTGGGACAGACCGGGTGTCTCTGCAGCGGAAAACAACAAAAACAACGACTAGCCGGCGAACCGACAAACAAACGATCTGACGCGAAACTTCGGAGGGCGCTCAAGCCTTGCGGATCCCAAACCTTTGCGACGCATGACAACCCAACGAGCTGCGCGAACTTGTTAAAAAAACGCTACGCACGACGATTGAAATAAATTATGACGATGCATTTACAAGACGATTTATTAAAACAAAAATGGCGACGCAAATTGGAAAAAAACAACCAAGCCCAAAAAAAAAAAAAAAAAAAAAAAAAAAAAAAATCGGTTGAAAGGTCCATGAAAGAACATGAACTAAACTAAAAAGAACTCATAAATAAAACTTTAAAAATAAATCATTGTAAAAATTGTTTGAAATGTGAAAGGGCTCCACCACCCTTTGGGGACTCCCCCTGGGTGAATCCCATACATAAAAAATCAACCCAGGAAAGTACGTGAGAATCTGGGATGACAAAACGATACCCCAAAAAACACCCATGAACCTACGTGAGTCGAAAGAAAAAAATATAATGACTGTACTGGGACTCTCACCGTACCTTGAAGCCGGTCGACACTCCCCTGACAAGTCGGCTGTCGTTTTATGTAACTATACTACTTGGGTCATACCCATAAATGCATGATTCGTTGCCTGTAATTACTCTATTTAACAAATCTGGATCAGTTTCGACCCGCATTAAGTCGAGTCTTGGACGCTTTCAAAGTCGGAGCTTTTTTCTGCTTGCAATCTGGACAACTTCGACAATAAATTTCTCGGACAACACTCGACTCATTCAAAATCTTCATGTAAAATTGGGACTGCAACCCGCCTAGGAATTAATTCAGTTCATTTAGACAGCTCCTAATTGTTAGTTCTAAGTGTCAGAGTGCTGAGTAAATCCGGCGAACTTCACAATGTTTGTTGAAGTGGATGGCCGCCCGGACCTGCGGTTATCTTCGACTGATCCTCGGCCGTCTTTGAGTCTGCAGAACCAGATAAAAATTATGTTTGACCGCGCTCAGATTTAGGATGGTAAATCTGGCGTACGATAGTCATGACGGCCTTTCCGAATCGTCTTTCAGTTTCATGGCTCAATAGATTGAGGGCTTGCTCAACATGTGGTTGATAAGATTTTGAACACTTTTATATCTCTAGGAATAATAATTAATTAATTAGTAATCGATAATAGAGATAGCTAATAGTGATATAATTCGGTGACAGTTATTAATTAATTAGTGATGTAGTATTATTAATGGGTGATAGTTTACTTAATGTATAATACTGTATATATATATATAATAATATTATATATTATATAATATTATATTATATATATATATATATATATATACTATATATTAACTATCATATATATATATATAATATATAATATATATATGATATATATTATATATATACTATATGTTATATTATTATATATTAATATATCATACATTACTTATATATTATAATATATATATATTATATCGTGTATATATATATATTATAATATTATATATATATATTATATATATATATATAATATATAATATATATAAATATATATATTATATTACTATATATATATATATAATATATATATATATATATATATATATATAATATATACTATATATATGCATATATATATATAATATATATAACTATATATACTATAATATATATATATGTACTATATATATATATATATTTATATTATATATATAATAGTATATATTATATTATATATTATATATATACTATATATATATATATATCCTATATTTATGTGTGCATGATGGATAAGTTTTAAATCACTATATATATATAATAAATATATATGTATATATATATATATATATATATATATATAGTTCTCAATAATATAATATATATATATATACTATATATATTTATACTTAATTTAATAAATTAATTTTTATATATATATACTATTATATATGTATATACTTATATATATATATATACTAATAATATATATCATATATATATAATATATTAATATATATATATATATAATATAATATTATATTATATATATATTACTATAATTAATTATACATTTTATGGCAAGTATTATAATAATATATATATATATTATATAAATATTATTATATATTATATACATATTATTATATATGATACTAACAATATATATATAATATACTACATATATAATATATTATATATATTATATAAATATATCGATACATATATATATATTATATATAACTATATATATTTAGATATATATAACTATAGATATACTATATATATATATATATATAATATATATATATATAATATACTATTATACTATTATAAATAGTTATATTATATAATATTATATAATATATATACTATATACTAATATATATATATATATATATATATATATATATATAATATATATTATATATATATATACTTATATATCTATATATATATATATACATAATCATATATATTACTATATATATACTATATATATATCATATATCTATATTATAATATATTATATATATTATATATAATATATATAATATATACTCATATA
>JABUQX010100614.1:15000-20000 GCA_015478945.1 Trachelipus rathkii | reverse complement strand
AGAGAAGAAAACAGAGGCAAATAAATAAAAGTCATGAAGAAAGAAGAAACCAAATTTTTAACAACCAAACGCAACAGAAGAAAAGAAAAAACAAATTAAAACAATATACAAAAAAAAAGGAAAAAAGGATATAAAACAATGTACTTTGCTAACATTTAAGAAGAAGAAGATGAAGAAAAGGAAGAAGAGGAAGAAATTATAATTGCACAGCTGTCGCAGACAAAATCATTTTCTCACATTCTTATCTTTATTTTCCTTTTTACAATAAAAATAATAAAATTTAATTCAGGAAATGGTTGCATGGAATAATTGTTTATATATACATACTTATATATAATATACTATAATATAGAATATAAATATTATATATAATACTATATATACTATACTATATCATATATATATATATATAGTATACTATACTATATATATAATACTAATATATAGTATATATATATATATATATAAAAGTACTATATATATATATATACTATATATATATATAATACTATATATATTATTATATATATTATTATATATATATATATATACCTACGTAATATTATATATATATATACTATAATATATAATATAGATATATATATATATGATATTATATATATATAATATATATATATAGTATATTAGGGATGTGCCGAAATAGTGAAAAAGGAGCTGGAATACCGAATCACCGAATATTTGGGCTAAAAGTATTCGCCGAATTAATCACTTCACTATTCGGCCGAATAGTTATTTCAAAGTTTGGTCCCATTAGGGTAAAAATAAAAAACCCCTGATTTTCTGAACATAATAAAACAAAAGTAATTAATAGCATTAACGTATAGCAAACCATTCACATATTAAAATTAATTAAATGAAAATGAAAAAGTTTCGTAGTTAAGATATTTAACTAAACTTCATTTGAATAAGCCCTAGGTGAAAATGACAGAACATTAGCAGTCTCCATTTTCAGGGGATAAACCTATTTCTTGTGGCTTAATAAATATTATTTCCTCCTGTACTAAATATTCCTTTCACTTTCCGGACTGATCGATGGCTGCGACCTGAAGTATTTTATGCTAGTTTTATCAAAATTCATAAAACTACTTCTACAATTTTTTACCAATTGAAGGGAATATCAGTGTCTTCACTGGTCAAAGTAAGCTGGTCAAAACTTATATATTTGTTTATTTCTTGATCTTAATTCCGTATGTAGCCTTTCACTTTTTTATTTACAATAATCACATCGTCAGAAGAATGGACTTTTTTTTCACTCTCACTTTTCTTTTCATGTTATGACTGATTTTGGATGCCGCAAAGTTTTCTTTTAAAACAACTCGATTAAAGAAGTGAAATCGGGACCTCAAGCTTCACTTTCCCCACTAGGTGAATCATCGTCAGCAGAAGAGTCAGAAGCTAAATTTTCATGCATTTCTTTCCATGCCTCAACGCCCATATTTTTTACTGATTCCATCTGATTTTCATTAGCTTGAAAAATTAGCTTGAATTCGCGGAGTCTAAGAAAGTAGCCTGCCACATGCCAAAAGATTTATCACATGAACACAGAAGTTTTTTTCTTCTTTACTGATTTCTTAGAGCTCGTTCAACAAGTGTAAGTAGTATTCCACTGAAGCTTTTGCTCATTAATAGCCTTATTTAAAAAATAGCATTTATTGCTAAAATTGGAAGGGGATCACCTTGAGGCGACTGTATTCTTCCAAGCTTTACTTGCTTCATGTATTTTATAGGGCATTGATTGTTCAACTTGCATCAGTAAATGGGAATAATTTATTTCACTGAAAATCACCGTCACATTTTCTAGATTGCATTCAGGCGCGTCAATGGCTAGAACTTTTTGTTCAAACACATCTTTTAATGCATAATCATAAGTGCCTCGTTCCAGCGACTGTAGAAACGCTTCTTGAATTAATTATGTCTGTTGATTCCATAACCCAGCATGGCATCTGTTAAACAGGTATCTAGCCTTTTGCAGCTGCCGTATGCTTGGATATTGCCGGGGGTGAAAATTGAGGAGGGTGACGCCTATACCTTCTGCAAGTAAATAAAATAGTTTCCTTTAACCAGACTTCTGACATCAATAACTGCATCGTGAATGCCATAGTTGCCAACATGTGAATAAAAACATTGGCTTGAAAGTGATAGCCAAGGACACTCTCCCTCCTTATACAGTCTACCATGTTTGGATCATTATCCCGTATCACTAAATGAAATCTATTTTTTAGAATATTGAAAATGTCCAATGGCCCTTTATGAGGATCTGACAAATGACAAGATTTTCGCTATTGGCTACAAAATTTGGTTATATATATAATTTTGTTTTTGCGGGGCGAGAAATAAGTTCTAAACAATCACTCTCCTAAGTTTAAATTGCCAAAATAAGATTTCCCTCCTATGAGGTTACGTAATTTCTGTCATCTCGGGGATTCACTCTCTGCCGTCCGGGCCTGCCTAGAAAGCATGAACATATCTCCGGTCCGTATACTGTACGGTCCCAGGGATAACAAGGGCGCCCGTCCGACATACAGAATATTCCACGCTATTTTGGCCGAACAGGCGAAATACGATCACCCAAATACTTACCGAAATATTTCCGCACATTCCCCGCCTAATTACTACTATATAGTGTTATAGTATATTATAGTATACTACTATATAAATGATATATATATATTAATATCATATATATATTATATATATATTTTATATATAATATATATATACCTTATATTATATATATACATACTATAATATATATATATATATATCACTATATATCTGATCTACAATATGGCTCTCGCAAGAAACGCTTCACTGGTGACCTCTATATACTTATTTGCCATTATATTATACCGCTATATATATTATTTATTTCCAGTTGATATATATATACTTATATATATATATATTATCATTTACTCCATTAATTATAATATTTATGGCCGTGGCGGTATATACCTTAACTAATATATAATACCTATATCCGACTTTTTATATTACTGTATATAATCATAATTAATTTTTTGCTAATCAATTCTCAAAATTTTTTTGATCTGACCCTTTAATGCTAGGGAACACATATTAGCGTATTAATGGGAGTACGGATTGACTATGGCGACAGTCTCAACGCACGGTTGTGTCTTCAATACGCACTGTCGGCTTTTTACTGTTCCTCAGCCTATCGGGCTTAAATGTCTTGAAATGTCTAAAATATATATATATAGATACTTTAAAATTACATTTTCTTTCACTATATATTATATCATTGAACATAATTATATATATAAATATATAATATATATTATTATATATATTATATATATCATATATATATATACTATATATATATATACAATAAATTCAGTCATAATCTCTCAGTCCAAATTTGGTTCAGCCCTTATACTTATACTATATACGAAATACCAATTTATCTAGTGTAAAATCGCAACAATCTCTCTCATTTATTTCGCATGGTAGGTATGATACCTAACTTTAATATACATTAATATCCATTAAAAATGTAACAAAAATGATAATGAAGTGCATATAGCACATTCATTTACATATATATATATATATCGATATTATATTTATATAATATTCCGGGAAATATTAATTTTACTAACAAGTGGGACAAATGTTTTACTACTTTTACTAATAAATACAAAAAATCATTGACCTCTTTTATCAGCTTTTCACCTTTTTTACCTGAAGTTTACGAAGCATCACAAATGTTGAAATCATATATATAATACTATCAATATCTATTATATATATATTATAATATATATAATATATATATAATAATATATATATAATATTATATATATTTATATATATTTATATTCTTCCTGTATTTATTTTTTTATCTATATATTTATACTATATATTATATCTATATATTATATATTTAATTATAATATAGGGACCTATAACCTATCTAATCTCTACTTGTTTCCTCGTAAATACTAATGCTTTCTGGAAATCTGATTTAGTAGATATAAAGTTATTAATAGCATAAAACTCTTTAAATAATATATGTATACATAATACTCATATAATATATATCTATATAATATCTATTCTATTAATATAATATATATATCTATATATAAACCAATTATATACATTGTAATAATACATAACTGATATATATAATACAAACTAATTTTTATATTAATAAATAATTCTAATTACTATTAATAATCATATATATATATATAATAATATAATATACCTATAATATATACAATCTATACTATCATATATATATAATTATAATCAAACACAAGTGCAGAAATGAAGTAAATAAACTTCGTTCCCTTTGGTTTACGTGAAATAGAAATTACGTAGAATACAAGAGTTTTTTAAAGCACGCGTCCACTGAGACCATCTACAGGAGAAACTAGTTATATTTGTTATACAATCATAAGGAAATGGCTTTCAAGACCTTCTACCATGAGAGAATAGTTTTTATTGTTTATACCAATATTAAGGAACCGTTTTTTATTATATTTTTAATTTCAATTATTTTCAATTTCAAACTTATAATTTTTTTTTTTTTTTTGTAGAAATTTATATAATAATTCGTATTAGAAAACTAGTTTTCATTAATCAAATATAAATATAGTGATATATAATATATATAATATATAATATTATAATAATATAACATATAATAATTATTATATATAAACTATATATATATATATATAATATAGTTATATATATATATATATACTTATAATTATACTATATATAATATATATTTTATATATTACATATATTATATTAATATATATATATAAAGATTATTATATATATATATATATATATATATATATAACATTAAATATATTAACATATATATATTATATATATATAATAATAATATAATATATATTATAATATAACTATATATATATATATAATATATATATTTTCATTCTTCTATAATTTAGATTATACATATTTATATTAAC
>JABUQX010100614.1:0-12500 GCA_015478945.1 Trachelipus rathkii | reverse complement strand
CCCCTACACTACCCCTACATATAATATATATATTTATGATATAAAATTCAACTTTTCCTATAAGTAAGTATTTTCTCCTTCCTTTAAATAAATTTTAATACCATCTTAGGAAAAATAATTAGGATTTATAACCCCCATCAGTCCCAAACATACCCCCTCCAAACAACCTCCGTCTGAAAGGTTAATAAATGGACGAATACAAGTGATAGCGAAAGCTAAAAGGAAGACGAGCAGAAATCAGCTTAATTAACTCCAAAGCCAACATGAAGACCACACTCTAGGTGTTTCTATGGACTACATAATTTAAAACCCCTTTTTGTGTATAAAATTAAATTTCAAATTAAAAAAGAATTATATTAGTTTTCTAAAAAAAAAAAAAATTATAATAGTATATTAATTTTATTTTCTTTGAAATAGTTTGTGTTTCAAAAACAGAAAACAGAAAAAAATAAAGTTAATTAAAAATATATATCAGTTAGGCAATAAAGTGATTTAAAGTTTTGGGTATTGGATAAAGTAAACGACTTTACAATAAAATAAGTAATACAAAAAAATGGAAATGAATAAATGTGGTGGAGTAATAAGAAAGTGTTTACTTATTATATTATTATTATTATATTTTCTTATTATTACTTATTATTGATTATTTAATTATTATTATTTTTATTATTATTTATTATTATTTAATATTATTATATTATTATGTGATTATTATATTATTAGTATTATATATTATTATTATTATTATTGTACATGAATAATAATTAATACGTATTATATTATTAATATTAATTTACTAATATTTATTCATCTTATTATCACACGCTTTACATATTAAAATATTATTATTTGCTATGGTATTATGAAAAAAAATGAATTTTAATTATTAATAATCATTATAATAATGATAATAATAATGATAACTAATTAATATTATAAACAAAAAAAATGAAAATAATAAAATAACATGTTCACAAATAATAAAAATTAAAAGGAAAATACATTTAATTAATAATAAAAATAATTAATAATAATAATAATAATAATAAAATAATAAAATAAAATAATAATTAATAAATTAATATAATAATAATAATAATAATAATAATATAATAATTATTAATAATAATAATAATTTATTATTATTATTATTATTGTTATTTTATTTTATTATTATTATTATTATTACTTTTATTATTATTATATATTATATAATATTATTATTAGTAGTTTTATATAAAATTTTTATTAAAATAATTAATACTATCAACATTGTTAATCACGGTCGAATTTATTATTTAAACATCATCATTATATTTCTATTATTACTCATATATTGGTTACTATATAATCATTATTAATATTAATTATTATTATTATCTATTATTATTATTTATTATAATTATTATTATTATTATTATTTATTTTATTATTAATTATTCATTATTTATTATTAAATATTATTATTATTATTATTATTTTATTAATTATTATTATTATTATTATTAATTATTATTATTATATAATTATTATATTAAATTTTATTATTATGATTATATTATTAATCATTATTCGTATTATTATTATTATTATATCTCATTATTTAAATATTATTATCATTATTGTCATTCTTATCTATTGTTCAATCATCATCTGCGATCAGCAGATCAGCGATCGATTGAAGTTAGCATGTCAAGTCTCATTACGAGACTGAATCAGTTATCCATTATATCCTACTTATTATTATTATATTATTATTATTATCATTATCATCTCCTTTTCTTTTTTTAATCATTTATTCATTATTTATTTCACTATAACACATGTATTCATTATTATTATATTATTTGGATATCCATTATTAGTTACTCTATTTATTATCTATTCTAATTATATTATTTATTATTATTATTAATTTTATTTTATTATTATTATTATTATTCTTATTATATTATTATTATTATTATTTTATTATTTATTCCACTCTCCACTACATATTATTAGATGGATGGGAGTTCATAGTGTTGATAATTAGATTATGAATAACTTATTATTGACTATTCATTCATGTATTAGTTTTTAAAATTAATTTATATTCTTTTATTATTAAATTATTATATATATATATATATATATATATATATATATATATATACTATATCTATATAGAATAGAGATATAGTTTTTATTAAAATACTATTCTATATAGAATAGAGTATTTTAAATAGAGAATGTTATTACTTTATTTATTATATATATATTTATATACACATTATAATATATATTATTTATTAATATAAATTATATAATTATATATATATATATACAGAAAATTATACTTATATATAACTGACAAATATATTTAGTTTGATACCTGTGGAATATACTATAATACTATTATATAGATATATATACTATTGTGTCTCATTATAATTATATATATATAAATATAGTAATATAAATTACTTAATATATTATAATATATATATAATATAAATATTATATTAAAAATAATTTATATAAATATATAATATATTAATAATATATATAATATATATTATAATATATTTAAATAATTATATTATATATATATATATATTTATAATTATATATAATAAATAACTATATATATAATATATATAAATATAATATTTATTACAGCGGCGACTCCAGTAACTTATTTACATACTCTACGTGATTCTCTTTCCATCTTCTCTCTCTCTGTTCTTCTCTCGGTATATTTCATCATCTCTCATACGTCTCAATTTAATCTTCAGCTCTCTCCTCTCTCTCTCTCTCTCGCTCTCTCTCTCTTCTTTCTTATCTTCAATTAAATATTCCTCCTCTAGTCTTATCAACTGCTCGGGGAGGTTCTCTCTTCTATCTCTCTCTCTCTCCTCTCTCTCTCGCAGAATCCAGGGCTCCATCCGGCCTCGGATCGTGCAATACTGGATCATGGATTCCCCGGGTCTCGCTTACTAAATCTTCGGGCGAGTACCATACTCCCTCACTTAAGAATTATATACCACGAAGTATAGTAAAATTCTCATCAATTAATAATAATAAATATATACTCTCTATATATATTATAATAATACTATATATATAAAACATATCTATCAGTATCTCTCACTACTATCTATAAATATATATATATATATATATATTAATATATTATATTATATAATATATAATAATATATAAATATAATATTATATATATATATAATTATATAATATTAATATATAATATAATTATATATATATATACTTACTTTTCTTTACCCACTTATTTATATATACCTACCTTTATTAGTCTCATACTACCCAAGATATTATGGGGAATATATAATAAAGTAGTATATATATACATAATCATTATCATACGGTATAGAGGTACATAATAAACTATATATATAGACAACAAGTAGGTAAAGAAATCAGACAAATCGTCATAAACGAAAGTAATATTATATCAAAGTTTATACACTAATATATATATATATATATTATATAGTACCTACTACTGTTATACCAAGAGGAGTATATAGTCATTCATACCTAAATATATTATATAGACTAGTAATAAATATCAGTTAACTCACTAATAGAGCATCAGGCCTATTATATATATATACTAGAGGCTAGATATAATGACCCCATCAAAGTAGTATAAATAAGTAGTCAGTTATAGGTATACCCGCAATAGGTATTTCGTTAACTACCCCTTAGTGACATCATAGTTAGTACTACAATACACGCTATTACCCAGTATCATATATTATATATATATAAATATCCACCTATAACTACTATAGCATTATACCTACGCCTACCTACGATATCAATGCTCATACTATACTATATACGCCTAGTCTCATATATTATCTATATTAACTCACGCCGCTATCATACTACTAACATGTATGGTTATGTTATCATTACTACTATCTATTATAATATACTTACTATTATTATAATTACTATATTACGAACTATCATTACTATACACTATATACTTTATCACCCTATATTCGTGTATATCCGCTAAGTATATTATATATTATACTATATATATTTTACTATATATCAAATACTTGAGTTATTTCTATCCTAGCGTTTTCTTTTAATATACGCGAGTTACGATTCGCATTGATTAACTACTCCTAATGACTTTCTCAGTGTTTACGCTGCCACCCCCTCCCCCTTTTTCTCTCGATATTTTAAAATATTTTAGCAATTTACTTTTATTATTTTACTTTGCCTTGCTCTTATCTAAGAATTCATCATCTTATCAACAAAATTATTATCCGGTGGGTATTATGTACTATATAGTATTTAAGAAATATTTTTTTATAAACCATAGTATTTATAACTACATTCTTAATGAGTCTAAATACACAGGACCACGCATCTTCACCTTGCTATTAGATTTGAGGCTGAACTGGCACCATTTATGTGTTAAAATAGCGTTATTTAATAGGGGTTTTTCGTACACTTTTCTTTCAATTTTTCATAATCTTTTATATTAATTATAAGTACTAATTTCATTTAAAAAAATTTGGGAAAAAAAAACCCCCCTTTTTTTTTTTCCCCCCCGCCGTCGGGGCCCCATTCAAAAGACAAAACCATAAAAGGAAAAAATTTTTTTTTTTTTTAAAAATTGGCTAAAAAAACCTACATTAAGCAACAATATTGCAAAAATCGCCTCGTTTCTTACCTCACATTGTTAGCTATTTTGCCTGCTGTAGCACGAGCAGGCAAGTGTAGGAGTCAGCATCTGATCATATATATATCATATAACTATTATATCACTATATACTATATATATATATATATATATATATATATATATGATATATAACTATATCATATATTATATACCTATATATATTTACTATATACTACCTTATATATATTATATATATATGTAAGGCCCTAGTCAGGGGGGTTCAGGGGATCTGAAACCCCCAAAATTATTAAGCAATCAAAAAAAATTTTTTTGGTTTTGAGTCTCTTAATTTTAATTTATAAGAATAAGAAAAAATAATAAACAATCAAAGCAAATTAAAGAGTCTTTATATACAATTATAAATGAGTAAAACTTTTTTGTGGTTCCATGAAATTTTTTAGATTCAGTGACTCTGGAAAGACAAAGTTGGATCTTCGACGGAGGCCAAACTACAACGTTGAAATAAACAGTGACTTTCTATTCGGATAACGTTATGATGAAAAGTTTTAGAGGTATTCAAGTATTCAGCTACATTAGTTATACCTTCATTCTGATGCACACCTCTACTCTATCCACTTTCCCACACCGACCCCGACTTTACATGTAGAAGGAACAACAACAATTAGAAAACTTATTGGCACACGCTGAATACAAAATAGCTTGAGCATTGTTTTTAAGGTCACCAAGGCGGACAATTATTTAAATAGATAAAATGGACAAAACTAATCACGAATATATGAAACAAATGGTGTGGAAAATTACGAGGATTGGAATGATTTTAGAAGTTTTGTAATACAAATTTTCGAAATCTTTATAATGGACATTGAAGCTAAATCAACGATATGAAACCTTCAAAAACTTTATTCTTGTGAAAAATTGTAACCTTGAAGAGAATTTGTTAGCATTAATTATTACTATCCTAACTTTGAAATGTTAAAGGCTTTTAAGAATTAGAGCCTCGTCTCGTCATACACAAGATTGGACTCCAGAAAGATTTTTCTCTACTCTGTGAAAAGGTTCAAGACATACTTTGTAAATTCTACACTGGAGACGCAAATAGACACACACTTGATTATATACTTAATAAGTTAATTCAAATAATAGCTACATAATATAAACTGGAGGAAAAGGTATCAATCATTTTGTTCTAATAAGAGAGCAAGATGACCGCATTTTTACTATAAAAAATAACCTTATAATATCATATATATAACACATATATACTAAATATATATAATACCATATATATATATATATATATTTTCTATATATATAGTATATACCACTACCACTATATATATACCTATATATAAATATATATATATACCTATATAATTATTATACATAACCATATACTATATATATATATATATATATTTATATATATTATATATATATATATATATATATATATAATATTATATATAATATATAATATATATATATATATCTATATATATATATATAATATAATATATATAATATATATATATATCATATTATAACTATTAAAAGTAAGATATATAAAGACGCCACAAAAGCTTACTGATCCTCATTTAATTAGGACGTTTCGGGTTATACAGAACCCATCAATCAGCTAGAGACTTAAATTAATATTACAATATAATTAGTAGATTGTAATCAAAAAAATAATCAATCTATTACTACAATAATATATTATTATATTTATTAAATAATAATAATAAATAAATAATAATTATAATTAATAATAATAATACATAATAAACTAATAATAATAATTTCAATCATTTAATAATAATAAAATATAATACATATTATATAAAATAATAAATTAATAAAATAATAATAATGATTAACTAATTATTTAATTTTATTATAGCTTAATAAATAATTAACAATAATTCTTAATAATAATAATAACAATAAATTAACTACTAATTAATAATTAATAATAATAATATAAATCAACTAATAATAATAATATAATATAATAATAATAATAATAATAATAATAATCATATCATTACATAATAAAATAATAATAATAATAACTAAATAATATAATAATAATAAAAATATTAAAACAATTAAAATATATAATTAATATTTAAATTATAACCTATATTATTTAATACTCATTTTAGTTGACAGTACTGAGGAGGAATGACAAAAATCAATCAAAAACAACTGCTTATAGGAGAATCTGGTTGGTGTGTGTTCGATACTATTTTTTTAAAAAAAAATAAATCTAAATATACATTATGGTACACAAATGAAGAAAGTTACATATAAAACAAATTATCCACAGGATTAAAATAGGGATTATTAAAGTTAATCAATAAATTCAAAACCAAACTTATAATTATTAATATAATTTTAATTAATTTATTTATATTTACTTTTACAATAATCCCAGTTTTAATAACCAACTGTGTAATTGTGTTTTTATATAACTCTAATTGACGTGCCCATAAATGTCATACTCTTTAATATTTAATTATTTTTTTAAAATGTATCAACACACAACCAACCAATCTCCTGATAAGCAGATTGTTTTTGTTTATTTTTGTTACATTCCCTCCCGAGACTGTCAAACTAAAAAGGTAATTATAATATAGATTAATATTTAAAATATAATTTTATTTTAAAATGTTTAATATTTCCTTTCACCATCGCCTTCCTCTCATACTGACTATTAGAATTCTTTATTATTATTTAATTATTAAATTATTATTATTATTTTATTAATTATTTTATTATTATTTATTATTCATTATATTATTATTATTATTATTATCTACATATTAATTATTATTTATATTCATTATTATTATTATTATTATTTATTAATTTATTATAATATTAAGTTTATTATTATTTTAACTAAATTATTTAAATTATTAATCATTATAATTTGATTTTGCTCAATTGGTGGGTTTTGATGGTTGTGAGTCTTTTTACTAGAGGTATTATTATATTAATTATTATATTATATTAATTAATTTTAACTATATTAGAATTATTATTGTATAAATTTTACTATTTTATGTTTAGCTGTGACTAGTAGGGTTTGGATAAACCCGAAACGTCCTAATTAAAATGATATCAATTAAGCTTCTGTTTTCGTCTTTTTATTTCTTCATATACAGTTGTAAGGTCGACCTAAGAACAAGCATCTAATTGGATTCCTATATATACTATATATATATTAATAATATTATTAATATATTATACTATATAATTATATATATATATACTAGTATATAATATATATATATTCTTTGGTTTCTCAACCACCACCGTAACAAATTCTGACCTACTGCTACCTGTGTCATATATATCTATCCTATATTAATATAATTATCTATATATTAATACTATATATACTATATAATATTATATATATATATACATATATAATATATATAAAAAAAAAAAAATATATAGTTATACATATATATATTTATATATATATTCTATAATATATATCTATATATATATCACTACGTAGAATTAGTATAAATATATAAGTATGGTATATATAATATGTTCTGCTTTACTATATATAGCAATAGGTATTATATATATATATATAATATATATATATTATATAATTATATATATACACCTATTGAACATATCATATATTCATCATATTGTATATAGACGCATATAACTACAATATATATATAAGTTACTACTATATATATCTCTATACATATATATATATGGATATATATATATATTAGGGTGTATATATATATATATATAGGATCATATACCATGGGTATATATATATATACCCATATATATACTATACTTATAACACTCACCTAAATATATATACATATAATTATATATATATACATATAGTATATCAGACCGGTGCTCCCTAACACTCGTGCTCCGCTCGTGCTCAGCACGAGTTAACATTAAAGAAACGATCTATTTTTGCAAATTTCATAATGTACGATACAAAATTCTCTTATTTTTTATTTTATTTTTTTTTGCGAAAAAGTTGGTAAATTAATGAAATTCATTACATATAATATAAAGGATTAATGCAAAATTGAAACGAAAAAGGTACAGAACTAAACTTCTAATCAAATAAGCTCTTTTAACAACATCCCAAATATGGCTCCAGTTCATGCTCAAATCTAGACAGCAGAAAAACATGGTGTTGTGTATTCTAGAGTATACATTATTTATAAATACTATGTTTATAAATAATATACCTCAAATACTATACATAAAATAATAATTTTATAACAGAATATTTAATAAAATAAGAAAATATAAAGAAATTCACTAAAATACTTTGAATAATCGTAAGAAAAAGAATAACCTTGAAATAATATAATAGTTAAATATCATGAAATCAACTCTAAATTAAAAGAAAACGTTTTAGATAGGAATGACTCAAGTATTTACTATAATAATATATATAATATATATATACCCATTTTAACTCTTAAAAATCATTAAATTTTAATTTAAAAAATAATAATGAAACTTTTATAAACTTAAAAAAAAGTTTACGGTACATCTAAGCGGCTAACAATTATAAAAATATATAATATAGGGATATATGCTTACTATAGGTATATATAATATAATATGATATAGTATAATATAATATACAACTATTTATATATCATATACTATATATATATAATAGTAATATTATACTATATATATATAGTATACTATATATATATATAACCTGTATATATATAATAAATATATATATATAGTATAATATATTATCCACACTTAATTATGTCTACAATATATATATATATATATAATATAAGGAGAGTGTTAGGTTTGTAGATTGGTGGCTTCTTTAGGAGCAAGCACCTATATAAGAGGATGGTAATTTAGAATACCCATTATTGAAATGATGTTTTTATTCAACACACATAAGTAACATATAGGCAAATGAAAGTATAGAAACAACCTAACAAAAAGTCCCTTCCGTTGCCAGATACTCTCTTCTTCGGTAGCATCGAATTGGTAGTCAATCACGCCTTCTTCCAGCGCGTTTTCCCACCCTATTCTTTTTGTGCGAGGAATTTTGTGTTTGAATTGAAATTCGAGTCGCAGCCTTCTTCCTTGAAGTTTATCGCTCTTGCAGGGAGGATTCTGGAGAGAGTATCCTCGAGTGAGTTTTTCTTTCTGATATTCTTAAAATTTGATCTGACCTGACTGAAGAGTATCTCAAAACGGAAGAGTTTATATATTTATTTCTTTCGACTTATGCTAAATTTTTGCTCGCGCAAATCTTACGCATAAGTACGCAACATAAATTAACAATTTTTTTTGTTTCAAAGGGTTATAATGGATGTGCTACATTCACTCAATCCTGCGCTAAACACGGCAAGTGAGAAAGCTATGTATACATAATTATAGACATAAAAATAACTAAAATAGCATAAAATTACAAGATACTGTTAAATGCAAACATATTTAATTATGTCCAAAAGACATAAGTAGACATACTAACATTTACGGCAAAAATAAAGTAAGATAGAAAATTTGAAGAATATTCAAATCCGAGCATAACTGGTTACATCCGAAGATTCAAACATATATATATAGTATCTGAATACCATATAAATACAATATTTTATATATACAGAAAATAAAAAAGTGCATTTAACCAAGCATATTTGGTTATATCCGTTTAAATAAACAATCATACAAACATTTAAATGCACCACAAAAGTACAAAAATGTTAATACATAATAATTAATTATTGTATGAAACAATTGAAATTATTCTCACCAAGTTAAATAGGCCACATGAACGAACCGTTTGAAATCAAGGAAAGAGTCCATATATAGAACGTTTTTAAATGTGCTGCAGCGATTGCATTAAATGTGCACCGTTAAATGGTTTTCAAACAGCTGTAGTTACGAGAGAAACATTGCTTGACAATTGTAGAGACGACGAAGTTGATTGAAATTTAAGTCCTTTATTTTTGAAATTTCTTCACACATAAAAGGGAGCGGTCACAGAAACCATTTAGAATTCGCAACTAAAGGAAAATCAAAGTTCGTAGTGGAATCTTCACAATGAATTTCTGCCCATCAGCCCATAATCCAAACTTAAATTGATGAAAGAAATCCATAGCCGTAAAGGAAGTTACATATGGAGAGGCAAAGTTGCTTGTGAAATTTAGGTCCTTTAGTTGAAAAATTTCTTCATACATAATAGGGAGCGGGTAAAACCTATTCTAGCAATTCGAAAAGGAATCCGAGTTCGAAGTGGTGCAATCCAAAAATGAATTTCTGCCCATAATCCATAAACTTGAATGATGACAAGAAATCCATACCGTAAAAGAAATTTGTTATGTCTAGCGATGAATCCCAGAACTGTGATAGTTGTGAAAAGATGAAGACCATAATTCCAAATTAATTAACATGTAAATTGGAAGTATACGTATTGAATAATGTTCAGTTTGCTTTGAGTCTTTTCTCCCGAGTGTTCTGATTGGGGATTTTTGGTTATTGTAGGATTTTTCTTTTTAACTTTTCAGTCTTGTATTTTTCAACTCATGCTTGATTGAACTAAGTCAACTAAACATATCCCGGTTTCACCACATTATATATGGGTACGTCTGTTCATCATAGATAATTGGTTGGTACTTCTTTTAAGAGCCAAGCACGCAACTATATATAAGTAAGGATGGTAATTAAATTAGTAATCCATATTTGAAAAAATGATGTTTTTATTCAACATAATAAAATATGCAATAAAAGTATAAAAGAACAAAAAGTCCCTTCTGTTTGAAATAACTCTCTCTTCTACGTAGACGAATTGGTAGTACACAGCTCATTTTCCATCGAGTTTTCCACCCTACTATTAAAAATAATTAGATTTTGTGTATATAATTTTGTATCTTTTGGTACATTCGAGTCTAGCATGAAAGCCTATTTTTTCTTGAAGTTTATCGCTCTGCAGGGAGGTATTTCTGGAGAGAAAGTATCATTGAGTGATGTTTTTACTCTGATATCATTATAATTCTGATCTGAACTGACTGACAACCGAGTTCTTCAAAAACGGAAGAGTTATTTATAATATTGTTTCATTTCGACCTTATGCCTTAAATTTTGCTCGCGCAAATCTTAGCATAAGTACGAAAACATAAAATTAAAAGTTTTTTGTAATGCACAATAAAGTTCATATAGGAGTTGCTAAAGCATTATATATATATTATAATATATATTATATATTTATTCATACATATAAAATATAATATAAATATATATAATAATAATTATAATAATATATTATATTATAATTAAATAATATTATAATAATTAATAATATCTATATATTAATAAATATAATATATAATTATTATAATAATATAATATATATATAATATTATATATAATATATATAATAATATTATCTGTATTAATATATATAATATATAACAATATAATATTATATATATATATATAATATATATAAATATATATATAATAATAATTATTATCTAATTATTTATATAAATATATATATATATATATATATAATTATATATTACTATAATAATATATTTTTTAAAATTATAAATAATATATTATGCATAATAATATATATATTATTGATATCTTTATAATATAATTCATATAATATTATAATATATATCTATAATAATATAATCTATAAATAAATATATAATTAAATAATATTATGTAAATTACATTTAATATATTATTAATAAATATAATATATTATATATATATATTAATATTAATCTATCTATTTTAAG
>JABUQX010100613.1:12500-21806 GCA_015478945.1 Trachelipus rathkii | reverse complement strand
GAATCAAGCCCCATTAACGCTTAAGAGCTTATTGTAAAGACCTTTTGTATCAAGTATACCACACCGGTAAATCTCGCGTCCTACTTCCACACAAATCCTTATGCAACTAACCCAATCTAACTCACGTTTTTCTGCGCCTAAAACCAAAATCAGTCATACAACTATCCGCCCGCAAACACGCGACTGTTATTACGACATCAAACTATGCGCGTCAGGGCGAAAAATATTACAAAAAAAACTACGCCCATTACTACGGAAAAAAATACGCAACTAAACCTTAACATTCCCCGTTTTTTTGGACAATTTATTAACATTATTTAACATATAACGTCTTTTAAATACACTGAAACATAACCTTGACTGAAAAATCACAACACAAGTCACTCAAGGCTCGCTCTTTTCATATTATTATCACCGTCTTCACCCATCGGCATACTGTTACTTATTACTCTTCAATTTTAATAACGACACTTCACATTTAAGAAGATAATATACGATACTTAAAAGTGACAGCTCTAAGGCCGGACTATATAATCATCTCACCAATAAGGCACCTTACCAAATAATTCGCTAACTCTATGCCCCTTTCACAAACTACGTACAAGCAACACCGCTTACAAAAATATCAAGCTTACCAAGCAATACCAAGTTAAGCCTAAGTAATCACAAGCTACAAGATTACCAGACATACAAGCCCCTGCCCGAAGTTCAATAGATATAACCCAAATTACAAACGAATAACCCAATGTATACAAGCTACACAGCAATACAAGTACAAAAGAATACAGTCACAAGTTACAAAAGACATCACCACAGTTCCCATCGGTACAAGCAAATACAAAGATTACAAGTTACCAATAAGTACCAAGTTCACAAGATTACAAAAACATCACAAGCTGTTCGAAGCTGACTAAATATTGATTTCAAATTGGTTCATACGCTTCACCTCAATTAGAAAATTACTCCCATATGCTGTCAAAATATTAAGTAACAATTAACGCTCTTGTTGCATTACATAAACAAGATATATTTTTTAAAGAACATTTCATCGGCTGTTAAAACAATAAAAAACATGTAATTTTTGATGATATACAAATTGGACATTTATAAGTAAGTTCACACATATATTACTACTTTATATCCCCCAAGCCCACTTTGTTATTTTTTTTCATATCTAAACGCTTGATGCGAAAATCACGCCTTTCTTTGAAACCAAACTTTAGCATAATTCACATTATGATATGACTGGCGCATAGTATACAAGATAGTTCTTCCATCTGCAAAACTAATATATTACTAATATATTCAGTAAAGTCATAGTAACTATTACATACCTATATTAATATACTATATATAATATATATATATATATATTATATTATCATATATATATAATATATACCTATTAATATAGTATACTATATATATATAACTATATATATATTATATATATCATCTACTATTTATATGATAATATATATATAATATATATACTATAATATGCCACGCCCGCTCCGAAAAGCATCATGTCATGCTACACTACAAATAAATTCAATAACAGACTTAACAGAAAAAATAAATTAAAACACTACTCATCGTATTTAAGCCAATGCAATCTTTGCATACGTAACTGAACTTAACAAAGAAATTATCATTGTATTCTAATATTCTATTAATAACTCCCTATACAATAATAGTTATAATCTCTAAATTCTGGCATAGCTCAGTACGGTGTGATTGGTACTCCTCGAATCCTGCATACTTTACACGAGAGCAAGAGCTTCCAAATCAGTATTATTTATATGCCTTTGTCGATCTGGAGAAAATGTTATTTTCCTTTTTATATCGCTTTTCCTCATGGCGGGCTTCGAGCGACGGCCAGGCACACGAGGCTGACGGCAACGCTAAGTCCCCCCCGTCGCGTCCCCCCGAGCAGGCTGAGAAACCCCCTCTGTCCATCGTTCTTGTCTACCCGTGGGATATATGCCTTGCTAGTTAAAAAAGAAAATACAAAAACAACACTTGTCACTTGCCGCCTGCCCTGCACTCGCCATCTTTACTCGGAACAGCTTCTTCAGCTATCTCAGGAAAAACGGTACAATCATACCAAGTTTTCCAACATTTACTTTACTAATTTTAAAAATTTTCAAAGAAGCTACCTATATTCTTGATTTTGTTTTTTAATTTTCCATGATAACAATAAAAGTCTCCTATTAATAAAATGTTATTTAGTCATTTCACCTCGTAGCTGCTCTATAGCTCTTCTTAAGTATACATGCCATGATCGCCTTATCTACGCGAGCGCTGCACTATACTATATATAATATATCTATTAACTTTAACTGTATGAAAGCATATATTAATACTATAACTAATACTACTCATATTATTATATATACTTATCTATATTATATATATATCATATAGTAGAATAATATACTATACTATTATATATATTCGTATACCCATCATATTGTTATATACTATATTATATCATATATACTATATTCATATATAGATAGCACCTTAACGTAACTCCGCCCCCTCAAATAATTTAAGTATTGCGAAAGGTGTAGCATACTTTACTTACTTAGCAAATTTAAATTAAAAATATCGCATTTGCCGTATAAACAGATACTACTCTTTTTTTATTTGTGGAGCTCTAAAATTGATATATTTTCATCAATTCATCTTTAATTTTAATTTTTGATAGTTTATATATTAGTATATCATCTCATATACTATATATAATCATATAATTGAAACCACATACCAAACGCACTATATATATATTATTACTTATATAGTATAATATATAAGTACTACTATACTATATACCTATATTCAAGCTTGTGTATAGTAAGTATATTATAATATAGAATATACTAATATAGACGATACAGAATCTTTTAATGCTCACAGGATATGTAGCTAGAAGGAAACGCAGTCCTACAGGTATATCAACAAATCACTATATATTTTGCGAACTCACCGCGAAAATTCTACTAGGCATCGGCCCATTCTCTTAACATTTTTTTTTTATTTTTTTTTTAAGCTAACTTTTTTTCTTTTTTTTTAACCTAAGGCATACACCTAGTCCGAATAACCGCCCAATGAATGGCCCATCTGAGTCGCCGGTCTACTCGGCTCCGGCGTCCACGGATCGGGCCGGCGGACTACAATCCCCCCCTCCGACCGCCTGGTATGGTCCTCCGGCATCACCCCGCTCTTTTGCACGTCTTTAGGGACGTGTCGCGCGCCGGTTCCTCCCGACCAGTATCCACCTCCGGACGATATGAACATACCCCCCTTACGATGTACCCCCGGCATCGGCCTCGAGCCCCCCTAAAAAAACTTAAAATTTCTCCAAAAAACAAAACAAAAATTATTTCAAGCAAACTTTCATAGAGGCGGCCGCTCGCACGCCGAATCGGGCGGCGAACGAGAGGCTATACGGGACGTTATTCATTACCGCGCACCCAGGGAATAGCTTGGCAGATACCCCTGACCCGACAACCCACAACGCACCAAAGCCAGCGCCGAGGCTATCACGAGGTTACCATCCCCGGAGCCGCGGATTGCAGGGGTATACATGACGCCCCCGGCCGCGCAGCGAGCAGCACGGCGACGAGCACCGCACGCACCGCCTATGCCATCTTTGCACGCCTTTAACCTAGTCCGTATTCCCTTAGTATAACAACAAAAAAAATTAGCTCAAAAAACAAACAAAAACAGTATAATCCCAGACTCCTGGTAGGAATTTTCGCCGCTCTGCATTCCAAAACTATTATAAATTGTTTACTGATAAGACCTATGCCAGTTCTCTAGCCTACTCATACTGAGAAAGCATTTAAAAAATCACGACAACCGTACCTAGTATACATACTTCATATCTAATAATCTATCATATATAGTACGTAGGCACACATAATACATATATAAAGCCACTGCCATCACTTCAATAGACATACATACTATAAAATCTCCAAACTAATGTACTATATTCATAATATATATTAATAATATATAAATACATATACTTATATATAAACTAAAATTAAAATAAATCGAATAGGAACAAACTTATAAATCAATTTTACAGCTCCCACGAAAAATTAAAAAACAGTCAAGTCATATTCAATATAGCAACATCGCTATATCTCTTTCAATGCTCTACTTTATGCCTATCAAAATATTATACCAAACCTTTCCACATATATCTTAAATACTATTCTTGCAAGGCGGCCCGAGGGCTTTAACTCTAAGGCTCACACTACATATATATTACATAAACACTATTCATACTATTATTATATATATAATTTAATTATTATTATCAGTATTATAGGCTATTATACTTATACACTAATAGTAATACGTAATATATTATATATCATTACCAATTCGTAACTTTATTACTAACTATATAATATAGTATTATATGTAATACTACTACTTATTATGCTAATAAGTTACTATATATATTATAACTAGTTCATATAATAATATATTAGTATCACGCTGTAATATATTACTATATTCTATATATATAGTATAATATACACTATACTGATAACATACTATAATTATATATTCTATCATATATCTATAGTATATATATCATCGACTTACTACTATATATATACTATATATTATACTATAATATTATCTACTACCTATCATATATATATATCAGTCATAATACATGTTAAATATATTATCATTCCAATCAACGCTATAAATTTTCCTTATTATAATATCATACTACTCATCTATCCAAGTACTCTATCACACATACATTATAAGTCGACATACATCTTCTCAATGGATTCTACTTATATATATAATTTTTCTGATAAAAAATTTCTAATAATGAATATGCATATAAAAATATTAAGTATCATAAAGTGCACAGCTGACTACCTGTCTCTATCCTTTTAGTGTCCTGATGGCTTCTTCTATTATTATAACAGCTATTAAGCGTTTTATTATATTATTAACAATTTATATCTTAATATATCACATGATCAATCGAATTATAACTATATATTATAAATTATATTATACTAGTTATAAAATACTATATCATATTATATATACTATATTATACTATTATATATTGAATATATCATATAATATCATCTAAATTCGGGTACATTATCTTCAATAATAAATTAGTATATAGTATTAGTATATCATATCATGGCCCTCGTCCCTTATAGTTTAATCCTTCAATTCATATTTTTTTACTTTATACCTTACGCTTAATTCCGAACAACATGTAAACAAAAAGCGCCATCGGTGACACGAAACGCATGGGCTTTTTTTCATTCTGTAAAACCGAATCACAAATGCACTCTAGTGAAATAAATTATAGCACATATAGCATAATCTTTGCTTCAAGGAAAATGTTCACTGGGATCACGACTATATAGTGGTAGCGGCTTACTGTTGACTTAAACGCGTAAGAATTACACTAATATTTAACTATTTTATATCATATTTTAAAGAGTGCATGAAAGCTCTTTATATTACTCATTCATGCTTTATTTTAGCGACCTTCTACATCAATTTTTTAATTTTGATCTTTTAATCGAAACTTCGTGTTCGCATATCCACGCCCATAGTCGATATCCTGCTATTGGCAGCGTCGCGACGGGCTATGATAACAGAACATGAGTCCACGGTACTTATTAATAATACTATATATATATAGTCACGTATATAGTCACGTTCATCAATATACTATTATACTAGTATATCATATACTGATATATATATATACTACCTTACATATATATATAATATACTATCTACATAGCATATATATATAAAATCATAGCATTTCAATATACTATTAATATAGTATATACTATATATACGTATCATATATATCTCATACCTATATAAATATATATACATCACGGTATAACTCTAGCCCCGAGAACTCCGACCGACTAATACTACTATAGTTATAGCGTATAAATAGATACTTAATATAAATATAATACAATCATCTATTATATTATACTAACGTACTATCTACTACTAGCTACCCTATATATACTACGTCATATATTAACACTATATACATATATACTGTATATTATATATATATAACTATATATATTATCATATACAGTGATATATACATTTAAATCATATATATATCATAAACAGTACATCATATACAGTATAGTATCATATATATCATAATATCATTACTAACATATATTATATACTATATCATATTAATCAATAATCACCTACTACTAGTCAACTATATATACTATACTATACTGTAGTATTTATATAACTATTAATTTATATAATTTATATACCTAATATATTATTAGTTGTGAACATATATATACCAATATAAATATATAATATTATACTATAACTATATAATATATCATATTAATACACTGATAGTATATATATATATATATTTACTATACTATTATATATATCTATATACTTATATAATATCATCACAAGACCATTAAATGTCTTTTTAAATGGAAATGTTTCTCTACCAAATTTGCTTGACGTTCTAACAAATTAGCTAAACACAACACCTTTACACTTGTGGTGAGATTTAATTATACGACACGTGTAGCCATTATTTCCTTACATTTGATATATACTATCATATCATAGATAACTATAATAATATATAAGCATATAATATATAATAGCCTACATACTATATATATACATATAGCTTGTATATACTTTTACTATATATAACTCTAGTAATATATATATACTAATATATCATTTCTTAAGGGTTCTCCACTGACAACAAATTATGAACTACTTATTACTTATATCATATTCATACTATATACTATTATTATATATATATATAATGATCTATATATATATATATTAGTATATATAATAATATTTATTACACTCATATATATATATAGTCAATATAATATCATCATAATTCATAATCTATAACGAGCCGGCAATATATGTCCGTATTCTGCTGCTTCTGATTTGTCTTTTCTATGTAGTATTTATTTTTCCAGAGGTTCGAGAGTTTTGATTCCTTGTTCCTCGGATTCTTCCTGCAGTTTGGGAAGTTACATATAGTAACACTAACACTATTTGCTTGAGACTAGCTTAGTTTAAGTACGTCAGATACAAGGTGAATATTTTACTCTTGCTTATTTTCATTTAGCTAGAAATCATTTACTAATATAACGATACTTAATTTAATTATTTATTACTAATTAAATCTATTACATAGATATAAGTCGTTAAAAGCTCTACTTATCTGTCGATTGTGTCAGTAAACGTACCCAAGACGAAGATATCTAAATATAAAAAAATCATGTTCCGTCTAACTTGTTAGCCATGCATGAACAAGCAAGTTAAACCAAGAGCTTGCGTTATAAGACTTATTCACGTAATAGTACAGTTAACCGACGCTTTCTACCATTTTTCTAGTTGGTTTAACCTTAGATACCAAACTTGTGACCTTATAGTGCTAGCCATTGTATGGGTTGCCCATAAGAAATATTTTTACTCCATATTCAAACAATACACTCTACACACTGCCCATCCTCGGTCACCCTATACTATAGATAGTATATATATATAATACTATATATATAACTATACTATAAATGCCCTATATACTGATATAAATACTAGTATTATATATATAGTATATATAATATAAATTAAATCACTATAGCGCCTCTAATGTCTGGGGCATTAGAAGCCCTTACCCTATATAGCGATGCGTCAATCCAAATAGCGCATCATCCTCTTGACCAACGATGAAGCTAAAAGCGAAACTCACCAACTTCCTTTTCAGCCTCTACCGTGCCCGTACCAACAAGCTGCGTAACACTTCTTGCTGTTTACCACTCCTAAAGACGGAAGCCCAGCTTCAATCCCACTCTTAGGCCTTCGCTGATTCTATATCACAATAATTGTGCTGGTTAGCTATGTCAAATAATTTCCTGTGTATATATACTATATTATATACCGTATATATATAATAACTATTAATACTATATATATATAGATATACTATATATACTATATCCATGGCCGTATGGAGGCGTCGCTTACTCTGTAAGAGCACCAATTAATTTATGGATCTACCTCCTTCTCTTTGCCTTTATTCAGGTCTAGTGTCTTTCAAAATCGTCAGTATCGCCCCACTCTTCGTTAATCAGAGCGACCTCTTTATCTTTTCTGCCTTATATCGTGCAAGTTGCTCTCAAGGATTCTTTCTAGTTATCTATCTCCAACTTTTTTCTTGTACCTTCTCGCCTGACTTCTAACTCCTGGTCACATCTCTTCATTGCTGCCATGACTTTCACTCAAGTTCAAACTTCCTATATTTTTGCACTCTTAGCATTATCCTCCGTTCTCTTAGGCTTCCCATTTCAAGTTATGATGCATCTGATGGGCAAACTTCTTTTTTTCTATCTTATTTTCTTTTGTTGGAAGGGCTTCCTTTTCACCGTAATCTTGTGCAATTCAAAACTCTTTAAAACTACAACTTTTGGTTCTTTCCTCTGCAAAAAACACACTCTCTCACTTTACCTTTCCTAATCTGCTCGGACAAGCCTCATATACGTCTTCACCTATGAACAACTCATAAGTATTTCTTGCCTACTGAATATAAACAGAACAAAATTGCATCTGGAAACTTATGTATCACAAATGCGTGCACCGTCAAGGACAAGATAAAATACCCACACACATCCAACGACCCTATGTGTCACTACAAAGAGAAGTCTGGGCATTCCTGTTCAGATGTGGGAAATTTTCATTTGCTAGCTTACCTTCCAAGTTTACTATAGGTTCTTACATTCACACTCTCTGTATAGAGTACTCTTTTCACACTATAGTGATGGGTGGGTGTTGCATCTCGCGTTCCATCCTTCTATGGATATGTGAATCAAAGCTTTAGCAAGACTAGCTATACTGTCCCCTCTATACCTTTCAAAACCTCCCATGCACCTATTCTCTTTGTGGCAAAGCACATCTGGCGACACTGATCCTCTTTACATGGTATTACAACGGCCATGATGCTCAAAGAGTCCGAACTCTGATGCATTCCTCCCATCGTTGCGCGTCGCCTCATGGCACAATGATGACAAGAAGAAGGACCTGCCTTTCCACATGAAATTTCTGACGTCGAAGTCATACTTTTTAGATAACCTCATCACCAGACTAGCCTCTTGCCTTGGTGCCTTCTTCTCTTTAAACCACCCACACTTGCTTCTGTGAAGCTCTTGCACATCATCTGCATTTCTGCACTGTATTCAA
>JABUQX010100612.1:17500-22981 GCA_015478945.1 Trachelipus rathkii | reverse complement strand
GTTGAAATGATCAAGAACCGGAAGCAGATAGGTATGATTTGGAAATTTGCTGCAACAAAAGCGTTATATGGAGGATAGTTTGCGAGACATTAGAGGAAGCCCTATTGGCACCACAAATTATTACCCTTATATAAGGTAACGTAAGATTATAGAGAATTAGTTATTGAGTTTAAGGAAATTAATTCTGGACTTTTTTTTATCGAAAAGAGCTGCGCGAGTGACTGAAGTGACTATTGGTAAAACAACGTCTGCGTTTTAAAGGTAAGATGTGGCATCAAATCTTTACATTGAAAAACAAATGATTGAAGAAATTGAGAGTAAGAAGAATAAATTGTATTTAGGTTTTTATGAATTTGCACAAAGCACCGATTTACAATCTACTTCTCCTTTCACTTTATAATAGGGCAAATTAAGGGGAAGCTCTATGGAAGCTGTGGAGAACTGCTGTGTTAGTGGACATAAAACTATGCTGTTGGTGGTGTCTAGGAAAGGACATCACCAAAGTATTGATGGACATAGAAGCAGTTGTAGTCTAAAATAAATGCAGTCTGGAAAAGTGATTGGTTTAATATTAATAGTGGCATGAGGGCAGGATTGTTATGTCTCCTTGGTTAAGTCATTTGTAATGTGAATGGTAGGAAAGAAATAAAGACAGACTCTAAAACGTAGCAGCGGCGACATGTGTTAGGAATCCATGGAGAATTTAAGATATGGATGCTGCCGCACCTATTATATGCGGATGATTGATTTGTAGCGTGCGCGAATCTGCAAGAGAGTTTTGAGAGGATGGGTATAGAGAGACTTTGCAGGTGCCCTGTTTGCTTGTATACTTTAAAAGGAGTGTGCTAGTGGTGAAAGTAATGCGTAGATAAGAGCAAGGTTGATGGTTGTGTGTTGTGAAGGAAGGTCCTCGGTATGAATTTTTGTTAGATGGTGAAGCATCTGCGAGCAAGTGTCTGATAAAATTAAGATTTATATGTAGTGAAATTAAAGCTCTTTTGAGGTTGTACGCGATTGTGGAATGGCAGAAACTCTGCGAGTACAATAAATAAGATGGGAAGGACTAATAGTCTGCAGTACACTAGGGCTTACATGAGGTAGTTGTTACCTGTGTAATGTATCGTAGTGGACTACTGGCCTGAAATAAGAGGTTATGGAACTAAAGGTGCAATGTTCAGACATGCAATCACGGGCGTGTTAGTGTGAGAAATGATAAAATAAGGAATGAACGTATTAGAAAGTTGTTTGCGTCGTGAATAAAGGAGGGTCCGCAAACTGCAACAGATGCCTCTTGAACTGCATCATGCAAATAGACACTAACAGAATCGAGCACGAAGTTGTAAGAAACCTAATGAAAGTAATCACTCTAGCATGCTTTAGTCATGTGATAAGATGGCAATAGCCGGTTGATTAAGCAGCGATGTTATAGTTGTGATTTGCTGGAATCTACCCGGCTGAGGAACATAAAAAATAGTTGACTGCGCGGTCAGTAAAGGAATTCCTGAGGGAGAGGAATGTGTGAGTTGGCAGAAGCGAGAAGAAAGTGCATAATAGAGGTGAATGGCGGGGATTTTGTAGTGCGGTAGGCTTTATGCCCACCTGGGCCAAGGGATGAACCCACAATTGTCGATGATTGCCATAGTGAGTCCGTCGTGTCTCGTGTGAACTTCTAGGGGGATTATTTCTGACTGTGACGAGTCTTCACTAAAAGGTATAAAGGAAGCGGTAAGTTGACTTTCCTTTCGACTTGCGCCATACTCTCTACAACTTTTCCCGTTCTAGTTGACCAGCTGATACGCCACCTTACCCCAAGGCTGCAGAGAGAAGTTGCGAAAGGCGTAATGATTGATGATATGACTATAAGTACCGTTATGACTACCGACTTTCTACTATAACTATATCTAATACCTACTACTATACTATAGTATATATACTATAATGATATCATATTATATACTATAATAACTAGATATATATACTAACTACTAATATATAAATATATATAATACTATATATATATATACTATTACTATAACTAATATAATTATATATATATATATTACTATATAAATATATATATATATAGTAATATATATATATATATATATAGATATATAATATATATATATATATATATATCATATTACCCACTAATGTGGTATTATATTATCAGGCTGAGTAAGGGTGACAGACTTCTATAATTAGGGTTCATCTTAGGGTACTGAGATCAAAAATTCGAGACCGCTGGTCTATGTTCAATTCCTGCCGTGAGCGGAAAAATTTTTTTTTTTCTCTTTCCTCTCTCTCTCTCTCTCTCTCTCTCTCTAAGATATATACTATAATATATATTATATAATATATATATATACTAATAAATATACTATAAAGTATATATATATATTATATATATATATATATATATATTATAAATATATAGTACTGTATTATAATATAATACCTAATATAATATATATACTATATAATATATATAATATATATATATATATATATATCACACTATATAATATAATATTATATATATATATATATTATATATAATCCTTTTATTTTACTACAACTGTAAGAGATAAAATAGTATGATCTGACTGTTGTATTTTTTTTTCAAAAGAAGAATCCATTAAGATTTCGCGCCTAGTAATACAATAATCCCGCGTGCCTTAAACACATCAAATTAAACCATCATTCTCACTACATGAAAAATCATAAAATAAAACATTCATACATGAAAAATCATAAAAAGAAGAAAAAAAGGAAAAAATAAATAGAATTACAGAAAAACATATTAACATAATAAAAGCTACTCTAGGTGTCAAATACCTAATGATTTTGGCTAGTCAAAAAAAAGAAACTTTCAAAAAAAAAAAATTGTAAAAATATGAAAAAAAACAATTTTTGTCAACTCTGGCGCCATAATGCACACACACAACTACTCTAAACGTAACAAAATACCCAATGATTTGGCCCAAGATCACGATTTTTAAAAGTAACAAAAAGATTAAATTTTAGGCAAAAGTACTTTTAAGCTAAGAGATCATATTAAATAATAAAAACTTTACTCTAGGTTAGTCTAAATGCCTACTGAATTTTTAGCGACCAAAATTTATTAAAAAAGTAACAAGAATTAAAATTTTTACGCAAAATAAACTCTTCATACTAGGAGAACATATATACAATAATAAAACTACTGCTGCGATAACAAATATGCTATTGAGACAGAGCCAATCCAAATTTTTTAAAAGAAGGTACTAAAATGTACCAATTATCTCATTAGTTCTGAAAAACATTAAAATAATGAAAAATACTTCTAATAACAAGATACTGTTGGTATTAAGGCAAATAAGAGATTCTGTTAAGAGAGAAAATACCTTAAAATTGTGCCCAATACAATTTTCAGAACTCTTGAAGCGCGGGTAATCATATTAATAATTCTAAACTTCAACAAAATGAAAAAATAAACTTTCAGATTCCAAGTTTTTAAAAGAAAATATTAAAATATACCAAAATAACAATTTTTAAAACTTGAGTTAAAACAAATTAACAATTATAAAAATATACTCTACGTAACAAGAACCTATTGCGTACAGGCAATTCAAATTTTTAAAGAAATACTAAAATGCCAGCCGCAATCAATTTTCCTTCTCGGAACAGCAGTGTTTGAAATGCCAAAGCCCATGAGTTCACTGTACAGTAAATTGCTTTGGGAAAAATCCTAATTTATGTAACTGTTAAAAGTATTTATATTCAAACTTTGCTGAAGGTTGGAGGGATTTCATAAATTTCAGTAGTTTCATGCGACTACCTCAATCACAGCTATATCTTTAAAAATTTAGCAATGTTAGAAGAAAAAATATTAAAAACGTTTAACATCTACCAGTAGAGTTACTATCTATCAAAAGACAGATTTATATTATGCTTCCAAGCCTTGCTTTTCCATGTAGTCTGCCGATTACAGTAAAGTTGTATAGGTTTAAGTTTTTATTGTGTTAAAATAAAGATGTTTGCTATATCTTATGAAACATTAAAAAAAGATATAAAAAACGTGTGGGAGAGAGGAGAGAGAGAGAGAGAGAGAGAGAGAGAGGAGAGAAAGAGAGAGAGAGAGAGACAGAGAGAAAGAGAAGAGAGAGAAGAAGAGAGAGAGAAGATTAATTAACCTTAGGTTACATAATTGTCATGTATACACTGTTAAATCTGGTATACTAACAAACACTTACCGATGATTTTTCGAAACCTAAAAAGCAATGTACGGTAACAATTGAATTTACGTATTATATATATATATATATATATATATATATATATACAATAATAATATTATAGGATAAAAAAAAATAATATACATCAAGGACGATTAATAATATATATATATATAGTAATTAATAATATATATATATATATATATAGTATATATATATCACTATATATATAATATATATAAATACTATATTATTATATTATATATAAATATTATATATATATTTTATTTTATAATATATATATATATTAATATATATATATATATATATATAATATATATATAATATAATATATATATATATATATATATAAATATATATATACAGACTGTATTAACTTAGAGTAAAGAAACATGTTTTATCCAATTAATTTCCAAGGAACATGTTCCACAGAGTCACATGAGATTAGGATGCCAAAAAAATATCGATATAATCGACAAATATCCTGATCAATTTGTCTGCGCTGATATATTCGATATTGGACGATATTCTGAGGCCGATATATCGAATATTTCATATTTTTTTCTTAATATCGAAAGCCGAAAATTCATTTTCAAAAAAAAATTTTTTAAAGGCCTGAAAAAAAATTAAAATCTTATCCCCCTCTTCCGACACCCTGAAGTAGATGTAACTCTCTTTTTCCCCCATATTTCGTTCTTCGTTCGACCCCCAATATGTTTTATAAAAAATAACCCAAAAATTCGGGTTTTAGATTTTTCGTCTTTTCCGCGGGAACCAAAAATAGGGAGAGGGGGGATCGACATGGCACATACCACATAGTCAAAATTGCACACATAATAACACTATTCAGTTATTCAGTGGCAAAAGTGGATTATGCGACCCAATAAAATTTTGGAATGCTAGTAAAAATGCTTTCCCCCTGCTATGTTTATGTTACCAATGAAATATCTTACTGTAAAATCGACGTCAGTCTCGTCAGAAACGAACAGTATCATTATTAATTAAACAATTGAAAGGAATAAATTGACTTCCGAGCATATCATTCCAGTTAGTCTTTTAGGTGCATTAGATCAGTCTCCAAAGTGGGGTACGTAAAGTGATACTTGGGGGTACGCCAAAAAAATAAACTAAATAATAAATAATTTGCTTTTTTTTTATACTATATATATATATATATATATAATATATATAATAATATATATATATATATATACGATATATACTATATATATATAATAATCAA
>JABUQX010100612.1:12500-15000 GCA_015478945.1 Trachelipus rathkii | reverse complement strand
TAATTTAAAATTCATAATGCACCACCCTCATACTGCCAAAGATGTACCACCCAAACAAACGACGTCACAAAACATCTCTAATTAAGTTGCTCAGACTTGACGGCATCAGACCGTTAACTTTCGATACTCTTTGCAAAAGATCTCCTGGGTCGAAGAATACTATGGGAGAATATATCGAGATCCGCCGCTTCTCAGTGAGAAGGAGTAAGGTCAAACTAATGAGTATAATATATATATAGAATATATAATATAATATATATGTATATATATATATATATAATATATCAATATAGATATATATATATATATACCTTAAATATATATAATAGCTTTTATATATATAAATATTGACGGACTGTTGTCTGAAAATGGTTCGTGTTAAAAACAACTGAAAGGAAATGAAAGAGCAATAGAAGAAAGAGAAGAAGAATAAGACTCCTAAGAGATTCTCTACAAACAAACTCTAACAGCCCTTAAACCAGTGAAGAAAATATTTTTAATTAATCTTTATATTTTTATCGAAAATAAATTACAAATAAAAAATTATCAGCGAAAATATTTTAATCGTGATGAGAAGAAGCAGAAAAATTTTTTATTTCGTTCTTTACTCGTAATAATAAATAATAAAATTATATTTAAACAAAAATTACTTTTTTTAGTTAAAAATTTTCTAGCTTGTCCATTTCATTACAAACCAATGATCTAAAACTCATAGATCTCTAACTGACGAAATTTGCGTGAAGATGAATTGAAATTCTTCATCGAAGCTAACAAGAAATTACTCTCCATGTTAGCCACTCCTCCAATAATTTCCCATACCGCCCTTAGGAAAAACTAATTGTTACAGGGCTACCAAACCCAGCCAACCCGAAAAAAGGAAAAGCCTCAGTACAAGCTATACCCTCATGAAGATTCAGATAGAACCCTGGGAAAGCCACACCCTAACCGCCTACAGAGATTGATACCCCAAAAAAAAAAAAAAATATAAAAAATATTTATATACTATAAATATATATATACAAATATATATAAATATATATATATAAAATCATAATTATATTATAATAGTATAATAATAAAATAATATGATAAAGGATAATTAGATAAAAAAATTTATATATAGATATATATATTAATACTAATATATATATAATATATATACTATATATACTATATATAATATATATACTATTATTTACTCATTATAATATATATTAGTATAATATATATATATATAAAATATTAAGAGTTATTATACTTATATATATATATTACTATATATATGATATTATATCTATCAATATATTATATATATATGAATATATATATAATATATAATATATACTATATAATAATATAATATATATATATATATATATATATTATTTATAAATAGAATATTCCCTTTTCAGACTCACACCATGGTTTGGTTTAGATAAAAACATTCCTACTAGCACCTTCCTAACTAATCTAAACACGATGGCATCCTTACTGCGCTTTTTAAAACCGAACTCCCCTCCCTTTTTCGTATATTTCTTAGTAGCAAATAAAACGCTCAACAAGGCTTTTTGATACAGTCCCCCCGTCCAATTTATCTAATAGACAAAGTATTAAACAGTGATAAAACCATCAAAGAAAAAAAACTAAAAGCTATTTCCTATCTGGTCGTACAGATAGAGTTATACAAGGACCTCACTCCTAACGTACTAACAAATTATATAATGAAATTCCCCAAGGAGCCATCTACTCACCAACACTCTTTAATCTACCACATCCCACATCCCATATCCCACATCCCATATCCCACATCCTATATCCCACATCCCACATCCCACATCCTACATCCCACATCCCACATCCCACATCCCACATCCCACATCAGACATCCCACATCCCATATCCCACATCCCATATCCCACATACCACATCCCATAACCCACAACCCACATCCCACATCCAACATCCAACATCCCACATCCTATTCTTATCACCAACACTTTTTATTCTTTTTATGCACGATTTATCACATCCCACATCCCACATCCCACACCACATCCCACATCCCACATCCCACATCCCACATCCACAGGCACAGATCTCACATCCCACATCCCAAAACTTCCCACATCCCACATCCCACATCCCACATCACACCTCCCACATCCCACATCCCACATCCCACATCCCACATCCCACATCCCACATCCCACAGCTAGAGTCAAACAAGGTCAACGGAGTTTCCCTTGGCGCATTCTTATCACCTAACACATTTATTCTTTTTATGCCACGAGTTGTATCACATCCCACATCCCACATCCCACATCCCACATTCCCACATCCCACATTCCCACAATCCCACACCCACATCCCCACATCCCACATCCCCACATCCCACATCCCAAATCCCACATCCCACATCCCACGTTCCCACATCCCACATCACACATCCACATTCCATTCCACATCCCACAGCTAGAATCAAACAAGGTCAACGGAGTTT
>JABUQX010100612.1:0-7500 GCA_015478945.1 Trachelipus rathkii | reverse complement strand
TCTAGGTAGTCATAGTTTCTGAATGCGATGATGAGGTCGAAAAATGAACCGTTCACCGTCACAATTGCCTTTATAAGTTCATTACTGAGTCATGCTTGAACACGAAAATTGTGAAAATATTATAATGTTCTGCGCTGAGAATTTTGTAGTCTGCCTCGCAAGTTACAGAGTTGTTTTTCCAGTTTTTAAAGCAATGTCAGAAACATGTTATTAGTCTTTTTTAATATATATATGTACGAGAAAAAAATATATATGTCTATATATATATATAATATTTATCATATATATATGTATATAATAATAATTATATATATATATATATATATTACAGCGAATTAATGTTAATTTAGTTTCTTCAGATATATATTTAAAAAAGTATGAGTTACCAAACGTGTTTGTATAAATTCTTCGAATGTCTTTTGCTACGTATGCGTGGAGAATATACTACGAAAAGTCAAAGGAAACCAATCACTCAATGTTTAAAAAGGCTTATAAACATTATTTTAAGTGTACGTTGGGTGACGGATAAGCCATTGGCCCCACACATAACATGCATTAGATTTTATGTTAAATTACCCAGTGGTTAAAAAGTGAAAAAGCGCATTTGCCCTTTAGAGTGCCCGATGTATTGGATGGAGCAAAGGAATCACATACAGGAATTGCTACTTTGCTTAACAAATATATTGGGCTTCAATTCAAAAACTAAAGCAAACATTGACTATCCGACAATTAACTCAGCCAGGAGACCAAGTCCCCCATAATGATGAGAACCTACCGATTCATATAGCACCAGCTTCTTGAAAAGAGGTTCCTGACTCAGATGAAAATTTGTTTACTCTAATGCTGGAGCATCGGGTGCGGCAGATATGCCATATATCCCAAACGAATCAAATGCAACACCACACATGATACGCAACCCGGAACTAAAATGATTTAGTACCGAAGACTTATTTTGTCAAAAGTGGTATTCCTAACCTCTTAGGTCAAAGAAAGCAGGAGTGTTATTTGTTAGATCAAAGGTTAATATTAGAAATAGAAATAGAAACAGGAATTTAGAGAGATATTTTACCAAAGAGTAACTTAATATGTTCATGTTCCGACCTCGTAAGCGACTTAGCGTGAGCTTCGTATTCCCGTATTTAGATGGTGGAATGGCCCCCGGCGTTGGTTCATAGACGCCTTCAAAAAAACTAGCCTAAAAGCCGTCTTATTGCATAATTCAGAACAAGTTTTCCTTCAATTCCGGTTGGCGCATGCTTTTTGGAAGAGAAACCTATGGAAAGTATGTCCGAAAACATATGAAGGATATTAAAGATATTTGGACCACACATGCTTTAAAAAAACTGTTGTGATCTGAAAGTTGCTGGACTCCTTCTTGGTCTACAGGGAGGATTCACCAAGCACTGTTGTTTTTTGTGTTTATGGAAGCCGGGATACTAAAAGCAACATTACTACGAAAAAACATAGAGAGAAAGAGATACATTTACCCGGGCAAACGAGAATGCTTGGGTTAAAGCCCCTTGTAGATCCTTAGCGAGTTATTTTACCACCATTACATTTTAAACTGGATTGATGAAGAATTTTGTGAAGCCCTTGGATAAGAAGAGATGATTTAAATATTTTATGCTGACGTGTTTCTCGCTTAATAACGCTCAATGAAAGAGGCGTTTTCGTCCGGACGCAGATTCGACAACTACAACGGTGAAGCCACTTTCAAAAGATATTCAACCATGACGATCAATCAGTTGGCATTCCTTCAAAATACGTAGTATAACAGCTTCCGGAAATGTAAAACGAGATGCAAATCGGATCGGTATAGTAGACAAATTTTGCTACTTTAATACAAGAAAATACACGCTGCCGACAGGAATGTGGCTTAAAAAACATCTTTTGCATTCGCAAAAAGATATACTGTCTACCCAGTCTCGGGGCAGTAAGCGATGAACAAGGTGAAAAATTCCACCAAGATATCCCACAAATAGCGCAACGATAGAAGGGGAAATCGGTGTAACCAAAGAAGAGTGCAAACTGGTTGTTTTTGAAAAGAGAAGACACTTCAGAACATAAAAAGAAAAGTTAGTTATCGAAAGTTTCAATGTGGCACAAATTCAGGAAAATTAAGGTAAATATATATCATTTTTTATGTGGTAATGCATAATACATACATGTTTTATTACTCGTGACATCATAACTCTGTAAATTTGACTATAAAATTAATTAATTTTATAGTCAAGTTTAATAATAATATATCTTTGTTACAACATACGCATATTTGGAGGTATTAAACCTTAACTTTGGAAGCTTGTAACTTCCAAAAAACTTACGTCATACAAGAAATTCTAAAATCATTTCGAATCTGCATGAAAAATACGTATAGCTTTACCTAGCTTTTATTTCAGTTACGAATATTTCCCAAAATTTGTTGACCAGTCTTGAGCTCTAGCTCATGCTCTCTTTGTCTCTCTGCTGCTTCTCTGTCAGCTTCCCTCTGATCTTTCTGCCCGCTTCTCTTTTCTTCTTCTGCATGTTCTTTGCCTCTCTGCTGCTTCTCTTTCAGCTTCCCTCTGTCTCTCTGCCGCTTTCTTCTTTCGCTCTCTTTGTCTCTCTGCTGGTTCTCTTTCTTCTCTGGCAGCTTCTCTTTGCCTCTCTGCTGCTTCTTTCTGTCTCTCTGCTACTTCTCTGGCAGCTTCTCTTTCAGCAGCTATAAATTCTTTGGCCTATTTTCCTTTTAATCCAAGATCTTGAGCGATCTTTGCCAACGCCGCAAATCCATATTTCAAAAGGTGATTTTTAATAGAGGCTAACACTTCAATATCTGTATCACAAGAGTTGTCTTTACTCTGAATGACGACTGTGATATTCTTTTAGGAACTGTTTCAAATAAGACCACTGATATATCCCTTTTCTTCAGAAGCAAATTCAGACAGAGTCTCCAATTTATTGGTCTCAGTATTTCTTTATCCTTTTAGAAAGTATCCCGGACAGGCTCCCAATTTATTGTCACAAGATGTGGAATTCTGTTTTAACAGCGTGACACATTCCCGTGGTTCGTTATTAATAACACAATATAATAACGTTATAAGTTGAATAAAATGTTTATAGGTAATTTCACGATGAAGTTTCTACTCTCTCAGATACGAAGTGTAGTGAAACCTACGAAGTCTTCTGATCTTTAAGCTATTACTGAGTCGCAGCTGTACTATTCAAAAATCAATGATCCTTTACTTTCAGTAAGTAAACCTCTTCCAATAAGTAATAGTTCTTTAACCCAAATGAAAGTCGTTCTTGATATAACTAAACTTTCCTTCAAATAGTTCCAAAAAAGTTTCTCAAAGTTGTATGACTTTTCACTATATAATTCCAATGTGTTTCACAAGGTTGTATAACTTCTCTTCTAATTGTTCTAATAGGCTTCTCCCTGGTTACTATCTATTCTTTCTCAAATTCCTTCTGAATAGTTACAAGACTTTCTGCTCCTCGTAAAAGGGAACTATAATCTTCAATTATCCTTCAATCCAATCGATAATTGGCAAACCTGAATTCTTCACACTATTGCAGTAGAGCATCTTTAATCCCAAAATATCAGCGAAGTCTTCAATAATGTAATATTCAGTAACTAGTAAGATTCTCGTAAATAGTTGTTTACTGAGATAGAACCAATGGCTGAACCAAACGTAGAACCAATTATAGAATCAATTATGGAACCAGGTAATAACTATTTCATTTCCATATAACTTTTCCCCGTATCCAAGATGCAGAGTGTAGAGTATTTTATGAATCTTTTTCCCATAAGACAATTTTATTTCTAAATTTAAATTTGTTCTTAAAATATTTTAAAATAAAAAATCTTAACTAAATCATTTTTTAATTAAAAGTTGTATATTAAAAATATTACATTCCTTAGTAAAAGTTCTATCCAATCTTTCAAATAAAATAATAAAATGTATCCATATTGACGTGTGAAGCTCATGATCTTATCTCCCATATTTCTAATATATATATATATATATTACTCATATATATATATACTATATATATATATATATATAACTATTATATATATTATATATATATATTATATATATATATATATAATATATTATATATATATATAGTATACTTATTATATATATCAGATGGACGCTACCTGGAAGACATACACTTAGGTAGGAGAGTTTTATTATATATATTATATATATTATATATATATATATTATAATTATATATATATATATATATAAGATATATATAATATGATATATATATATATTATATATATATAATAGAAACGAAAACATCAAAAACATATTTTAATAATTATATACATACCCTAATTATGTATGAAAAGCTTGTTTACATTAAATTTACCAAATACTTAATTTTAAACACATTCCAATTGATTAATTTCTTAGGCCTATTCATTTTTTTAAAATAGAGCGGTCGTTTTATAGATAAGCTTTTAAAGCGTTTTTCTTTATATAAAATTACGACTTACTCCTTATTAATTTTAGGTAATAATGCCTAAATACCACTTAATGAAGCCTATATAAAATTAATATTCAATATCAGATCAATCAGACTCATTGATACAAAAATTTCAAAGAAACTGCCACAAGCAACATATTTCATATTTACGGGAAGATCGAGAACGAAAGATTTCATATATATCATCGATTATTTTACTATTATTATAGGTAGGACAGACTAGTCCGCTCCTTTATAAGTTGACGATGAAAATGACGTCATTCGTCCGCCTGGGTAAAATAATTTTACTATAAAGATCAGAGTAGGAGCGAGAATTTTTGCTAAATGAAGTCAATAATATTATAGCTATTTTATTGCTGTGTTTTTCTTTCCAATTTATGCATCGTCAAAATAGGCTTCTTCATTAACTTTTATATAAAATTTAATAATTTAGTATACTTTTACAATTTTATTTCAATTAATTTAAACTAAAAAAATATGGAGAGCTACCTAACTCGCCTTACCCTATATTACACGCCCACTGAAATTATAATATATATATATATATATATATATATATAGTATATATATATATAATAGTGATATATATATATATATATATATATATATATTATATATATATAATATATATATATATATATATATACTATATATTAAGGGGTGTGAAGGGAAAAATCTGAACTTTTCCAGAAGGAAAATGATATAATATAATAATTATAACTTCAACTCCCAGGAAGGCATTTATCTGCCTGTCAGTGTGTGTAGTCTCATCCTCCATCCGTCTCTATCTTCGAAGTCTCCACCTCTTCTCAATTCCATAATGTTCGGGAAGTCATGTCCTCCAGCACCTCTTCCACTTCATCTCTCCACCTTACATCACGGCTCTTTCATCTCCTGCGTCTGGTATGAATCAATGACCGCTTTACCAGTCTCTCCTCCCCCCATTCCCTCCTCTAGATGTCCAGCCACCTCAGTTGCCTTTCTATCTTATTTCTCATCTCACATTACCCTGCTCCTCTCTCGATATATTTCATTTCCACTCTATCCTCTTCTGTCTTTCCAGCCATTACCCTTTCAAAGCCTCATCTCCCGCTGCTTGTATTCTGCTCTCCTCTTACGTGAGTCGTCCAACTCTCCGCACCATACATCAATATGGAGTCAAAACATTCTCAAAAATGATTTTTTTCACTTGCAGCGGGCACATTCTGATTCTTCAGCAAAGGATAGAAAACGCTCAAGCTTCTTCCGTATCTTCCTATCCTTTCGGCGATATCTTCCCCAACTCCTCCCCTTTTTCCGAACACACTTCCATACTTAAAACTTTCTAACTCTTTTATGTTGCTGCCATCATCTGATATTTAAACCTTCTTCTATTCTCTCTCTCCTATTTATCTTATAAACACTCCTTCTCTCCTTATTCATTTCAGGCCTCCCTCTTCAAAACACATATTCCACACCTTTCCAGTCCCTCTGCCATGTCTTTCTCCTTCACGCTCCAGAAAGCTATATCGTCGGCGTATGCCAAAATACCCCATTCATCATTTTTATTCCATCCCGCTTTAAAATTATTTATAACCTTATCTAATATGCAATGAACAACAGGGGCGATAACACACTCCCCTGCTTCACCCCCGTTCTCACTTGAAACCACTTATCATTTTCATGTCCAGTCCTCACCTTGCACTTACACACCTCGTACAAGCTCTTAATTGCACTTGACGCCCACTCCAGTAACTCCATATTCTTCTTCTAGACATCTCCACAACCTTATCTCTAGGCACTGAATCAAAGGCCTTTTGCAAATCCACGAAGGCCACACTCACCCAAACATTAAATTCCCATGTCTTCTCTGCAAATCTTCTTAAATTAAAGGACCAGTTTGTTGTTCCCTATTTCTTCCCGCACCCAGCTGTTTCTCTCCCAACTTTGCCTCTACTTTCCTCTCAGTCTTCTCTCCAAACATTTTTCATATACCTTTACCTATTGGTTATCAGGGCATATGCCCCTGTAATTTTCCACATTTACCAGAATCTCCTTTACCCTTATATATTGGACACGATTATTGCTCTCCCCACTCTTCCGGCACTCTTACCACTCCTCCAGAACATATTCAGTAGCTTTAGTATATACTTCTTTGTTTGAGCCCCACATCCTTCACCAGCTCTATACCCACACCATCCTCACCAGGCGTTTTCCCGTTTTTCATCCTTGCAACAGTCTCCTCGAACTCTTGCTCCGTAAACTCCTCATCCCCCTCCATCTTCTGCATCCGCAAACCATCCTCTTTCTCCTCAAGCACTCCATCCTCCCTCTCCACGTTCAACAAAGACTCAAAATATCCAGTCCATCTCTCATTTATTTTCTCCGCCGTCACCATCACCTCTCCCTCCGCATTTTTTATGTTATTTAACTTCCTTTTATCCTTCCTGTATGATCTTATTAGGCCAAACAACAGAGATTTGTTTCCTTTCTGATCTTGCTCCAACCTCTCCCCAGCTCCCTCCAGCTCTCACTCTCCGCTCTTCTTTTATTGTTTTGCTTCATTTCTTGCGATTAGACATATTTCCTCTCTCGTTCGATGTCCTTCTCCTTAGCCATGTTCTCATCTTTTTTGTTTTTTGTTTTATCGCTTCCCTTACCTCCTCCGTCCACCACGGTATATGTCTCTTCTTTCCTCCTCCCTCCACTCCTCCCCCAGCACCTCCACCGCCACCTCCTTCAAACACTTCTCAACCTTTGACCACTCCTCTCCACTCTCCTCCCATTAAAATTAATTTTTTCTTCTTCTATTTCTTTCGTATTCTAATTCTCGTTTCTATGTTCTTATATATATTATATATATATATATAATAATATATATATATATATATATATTATAATATATATATATATAGTTAAATATTATATATATTATATATATTATATATATATAGGCAATTTCTTAGATTAAGCAGGCAATAAAAAGTACTGTTAACATAAAACCTACGTAAAATGTTCGCCTAGAGATCTTCTCTT
>JABUQX010100611.1:0-39887 GCA_015478945.1 Trachelipus rathkii | reverse complement strand
CTACAGCCCAGCAAGGTCAACTTTGACAGATCATGGAAAACTGGGCAAAGGTTATTATACTTCGTACAGATTCCTATGCATCTTTGTTAAGCTAAAATAAGATGAGCTTGTACCGAAGACACGGAAGGTTTCTAGTGATGTGACAGAGAAATCGGATGCAGGTATTCAGCTGACAGCTTTGCTTTGCACGGACCTTAAATATTACGCTGTGTCGCTAATATAAAGACCTTATGCGTAGAGTCGTTCCATATTCTGAAAGCTAACGGGATTACCATTAGAGTAAGTGAGTGTGATATTTATCATTTTTGACGTATGCTAGAAAAATAGTGTTAGATAAAGTCGAACAGATGCTGAAAAACTTTGGGATTGACAAGGTGTGCTGAAGAGTATTACAGCGCTATAAAAGATAAGGACCTAACAGAAATTGCTATTAAACAGATGAGAGAAAAGGAAGGAGCTCCACTCTCTATGTACGGATTTCATCTTTGATGATTCGATAACCGTATGTGAATTACCAAGACGACGATATAGGAAGTTATACTCCTTTTCAATGATTTTTAGGTACTAAAAGGGCGAGGTAATCAATCAGAAAAGGAACAAAGAAACACTGAGAATGACTTCAACAAAGAGGCGCTCTTATTATAACACTGCTCGAACATATACCTTTGATACCGGGTCCTCCGCGACCTACTATGCTAAGCTTTTCTAGTAATTAATACTATATATATTATATAATATATATATGTATATAATATCAGTACTTATAATATATTTATAATATGTGATATATACATAATATATATAAATTATATATATATCATAATATATATATATATATATAAAATATCTGTAAATGTGTTTAAAATACTTATAAATGTAGATTTTGTATTTATAAATGAAAAAAAAAAAAAAGATTGAGAAAACAAACTAATTGCTATTTCCTACCCTTTCATTTTTTGTGTTTTGAATATGTTTTATAATAGTAAATACATAATTAAATAATAATATATAATTATAAATAGAAAAATGTTTCTTTGTTTTTATAGTTTTGTGTGCATAGGTTCACATGTGTTGTAAAAGAAAGAAAAAAAGCTTTGTTAATTTTACGTCATAAATTTCCTTTGATCGGTTTAAAACCACATTAGTTTAACAAGTCGAAAAATCTTTTTTCTTTCTTTTGATAGTTTAAGTTTCACATAGTTTGTAACTGAAAAAGCTTTTGTTCAAGATCATGAATTACACCGTTGTCACTAAAAAGTTACTTCAGTTTTAAACAAAATCTCACCCTACGTTCTTTTGTACAATTTCATATTGGATACTTTCAGCAATAAATTTCCATACAAAATCATTTCCCCAGCCCATTCTGTATATTATTACGTCAATAAAATTTAATCCTTTTATTTGACTTAAGTGATAAGTTAAATTTTTTTCTCCTTCCCCTCAATGGATATACCAGCGCATTGTTATTTTAACGCTAGCCTTCATTGACCAGCGCTGATACCTTACTCCTCTTTAAGGACTTACGCTATAATTAAGATTTTCCTTTCTCTGGTGCAACTATACCTCTTTTTATACCCAACCCTGCCTTCTCTTCCCCACTCTCTCTTCTACTCCCTCATCATATTCCCCTACATTCAATAGTTTTATAGTCGAACAATTGCACAGCGATTGGAACGCGATTGAAGGCTCGTAGATGCTAGACTGCAGCTGCTCCTGACGGAGACGCCGTCGGCGCGAAATAGGCGAAGTTTACATATGTACATATGATTGATATGACGCGACGAACGCGTCTATGATTGTTTCGTACGATCCGAGTATAATAATACATATATAATTATATAATAAATAATATAATATATATATATAATAAATAATATATAGAATATATAAAAAAATAAATGAATAGTAAATAATAAATCTATATAAATATAAACCTACCATATATATAGGGCGAGCCGCCGAGATAAAAAAAATGTAAGAAAGGAAGGTGGAGCGTAGCGTGGCTGTAGTTGCGTGTGCGTATTCGCGTGTTTCCTCTCTGGCGATGAAAACGAGATTCTCAAAGACAACCCCTGCTCACATATTGCTCTAAGCATGGTTACATATTTCTTCTAAGACATGAAATACACATTAGTAATATATATATGATAATAAACAATTATACATATATACTAATACAATATATAAATACATATAATATAATATAATATAATAATAATATTAAATATAAAAATAATAATGCCAATAATAATATAATACTCTTTCCAGTATTCCAGGATCACAAACACGGCTTCCCTGGATACCTGGAACACTACCATTCCAGAAAGACTGGAATTACTAATTTCAATCCAAGCCTACTTTACAGTTTCCAAGTTCCTAGAAACTGGAAAACCACTTTCACAGGAATCCTAGGAATCCTTCCAGATTACAGGATTCTCCAGATTAACCAGTCCCCTTCAATAGTAGCACTTTTACAAAAAAACTATAATCCCTGATAATACATACTATAACATAATATACATATTAATTATATTATAATTATACTATCATTATAATATATATATATATTAAATAATATATTGATAATATATAATATAATAATATAACTATATATATATATATACTGTATAATAAACATATAACTATATATACTATATATATATATAATATATATAAATTAATATATGACTGTATATATATTATATTAAATTGATATATATTATAAATCAAATAATGTATATAGTAATAAATATAATATATATATATAATAATACTATGTATAATATAATATATATATATATATATATATAATATATATACTATATATATATATATACTATATAATATAATATATATATTATATATATAATAAATATATGTAATAATATTATATTTAGTATTAATATATATTATTACAGAAAATAAAAATATATATAAATATTCATAAATATTTATAATATATAAATATTATAGATATATATATATATAATATATATAATATGATATATATAAATATACTATATAAAATATTATAATATGTACTATACTTGTCTATATATTTTCTAGGTATAATATATAATATATAGAAATTATAGTTTTTGTAAAATTTATTACCCTATTAACGAATAAAGTTCTTTTCATTTACAATAGATATCTTATTTTCTTCAAGAAAAAAAGTTCAACATCCTTTTCGGAAATTGTGTTATTGCAAACAAGAACGAAAATTTGTGTTCTATTCGATCTTGGCGAAGGCTTTGCCAAATACTTTCTTCCCAGAAAGCTTTAACTCTCTATCTACAGAGGACACCTTAAGAGACCACAATAAATAAATCCAGTAATTTTGACGAACATCAGAATTGAAGTTAGATGTATGATGATGATTGATAAATAATATCAATTGAACAATGGAATGATATAAATAATAATAAAATATTAAATTTAAGAAATCTTATAAGTAATTAGAAACACTTATCCAATAACAAAAACCTATTACATCAGCCTAATAACAAGAGAAAAATATTAGCAATAATAAGGACAAATAATAAAAAACTAATAATAATAGTATAATATAATATACAATAAAATCAAAAAAAAAAACCAGAAATAAAAAAAAGAAAAAAAAAAAAATAAAAACAAATAAATAAGAAAAAAGACAAAACAATATGTCGTTTAAATAGCTTTAGTTAATCATCTAGTAAATACCATAGTATATACCTATTTTAGATACTTTTATAATTAAATTATAATCATAATAGATATATATCATAAAAAAATAAAATAACTATATATATATATATATATAATAATATCTATATATAATTAAATATTATATGATATTAATATATATATTAGATATAAATTAAAACTTTAATATACATAAATAAAAAATACAAAATAATAAAAAATAAAACAAAAAATATATCTAAAATAAATATATAAAAATAATTTCAAAAATAATATAACGGCTCTACTACACACGGATAAAAAATATATACCATATGCCTTTAATAACAGCTTATTAGAATCAATAATACATACAAAAATACAGCAATAAATAAAAATAATAAACAAATAATACAAATACAAAAATATCACAAAAACTAAAGTGAAATAATATCATATAAAAATAAATAAAACATACAAATAAAAAAAATAGTAAAACTATAACAAAAATACTTCTAAAGTAACCTCAATACTACATCACAAAAAAAAGACCTGAGGTGCTGTAAAATCAACTAATATAGCTAATCAATTAATCATTCTTGGTCACACAAAGTAAAAAAAAAAAATATACCGTTTCAAAAAATAACTTTCTGCCAAAATATTAAGAGTTGGTCAACAAGACCACACAAATCTACACAAAAATCACATTTAAACACGACTTCGCTCCACGAAGGAGAAAGAAAAGGACCGGAAAAAGGAAGAAAAGAAGAGGGAAAAAAAAAGAAACATGAAAATATGTGATGGTTGAATTTTTATGGAAATATGCAAAAATATAACATCAAAGAGAGAACGACGAAAAAAAATAACAAAAAATATTTTTAAATTAGTGAAAAAATATTTACTAAAATAGGAAAAAAAAAGAATCGAAAATATTTGAGATATGAGAGAAAAAAAATTGCGATATTTTCAAACGACAAGAATAATAATCAAAGAAATAATTATAAAAATAAAATAAACATAAAAAGAATTGCTATGGATCTCATCAAACCCAGATTAGACAATTCCTAATAACGTATAATAAATAATGAAAAAAAAAAATAATTAAAATATAGCTTTGCGGAGAGTTGACGAGTGCATGCTTCGAAAGGTTCGAACAAGATTTCTCTAGAAAAAATAAATTGAGTCTATATCCGAAAAAAATCTATAAGAATTTTAATGCAGAATAGGTCCAAAAAATTGATAATTAAAAAAAATTGAAATTAAATAGCTCGACACCGAGTATTTACAAATCAACCAGACTCAAATAACAGTTAAACAGTAACAAGGAAAGGAAATACTTAACCATAAATATATGACGCCTTATCACACCTCAAGTTACCTAATACCAAAAACTATATCCTCAAACAAAAAACTAATAATAAATTCGAATTTATTAAGCTCTTGAAGCTACTGTATAAAGAATGAAACAAAAAATACAAAAAAAATTCTACTCGTCACACCACTCACGCTCTCCTCCGCCTCTGTATACAACTCATGTAAATACATTCAACAACCAAAAAACATAAAATGAATAAACACATAATAAAAGAATAAACTTTAGTACAAACTTAAACCACAATATAGAACTATGAAAGATGGCCAAAATGATGGTCCTTGTGAAGGTTCGATATCAACTGATAGATTTCAATTTGGCAAATGAGGAACTACATAAGCATAAAAGAACCCGAATATACGAATGCACAAAAAACCACCAAAACATATTAGCCAGAATATCCTCCGCCCTAGACAAAATAATTATAACTAAAAGCTCTTGACAAAAAAAGTGTGGCTTTCTGAATCAAATTATTACAGTTTAACACAAAAAAAAAATAATAATCAGAAATATAAACACCCCACAAAAAAATAAATAATAAAAACTACCGTATAATACAAACATAGAATGAATAGCAAAAAGTAATACAACAGATAAACACAATAAAAAGTCAATTAACTACCACTCCCCCCCATAATAAGTAGATGCTAATAATCACCATAAAACAATAAAAATAAATAAACTACAACAAAATATAATAAGGAAATAAATGAGAAATAGACTATATAAATCAATAAAGAAATGAAAGAAGCAATTAAATAAAAACAAATTAATACCAACAACAACCTAATAAAAAGAGAACTAATAAACACACATCTCGCAATAGAATATAAATAAGCTAAAACCACATAACATTACGCCTATACTAATCATATGAATGAGTACTACATAAATCGCGACCGAGTATATAAAAACACGAGAATACATCATCACAGTAATCTAAAGCTATGAAGTAACATCTCAAGTAAAAGGTTAAAACTACATATTAAGCTCAACAGTGTAAATGAAGTACAATCACTCAAAGATGAATACATAAAAAACTAAAGTAATAGATTACGGAGTTTGAAAATATTTAAATTACATATCTATAACATTAAAAAAAATAATAACATCACCAAAAATGAATTAGTTGAGGAACAAAGAATAAAAACTGAGAAGTTACAAGCATGTTCTTTGGAAAATGTGCCATATCACAGAAACATAATTTTAGAGGACAAACACAAAACCAATAAAATTTATATTCAGCACACATTATATTTCATTTAAAGAAGCAAAATCAAAATAAACTCAACAAAAAACCACCATAATAAAGATAAAAACCTCCAATCAATAATAGTACTAAGGTTAAGAATAGATAAACGCTAATATGTAGCAGCATATCCGATAGACAAATCACATAAACACATGTATAAACTAAAGCCACCACACGAATCTACTTAATACAGGCACTCGACTAATCTATAAAAAATAGTACAATATTATATAAAAAAGAATAGCTCGACAAAAAAGTTAAAAAACAGATCCGAAACAAAAAGTTATGAACGCATCAACGCCAACAACACATGTCTAATCCACGTCGATCATCCAAAATGAAAAAGACGATCCAGGAGACAGAACTCAAGTATCGAGCATCACTTGCGTCAATATCAAACGAAAACAAATGTAGCGATACAAGTATCCAATTACCAGAACTACTTAATAAATATAAAAAGAGCGAGTTAAAATAAGCTCGAAAAGAAGAGTAATTCTCAAAGATCTCATCGAAAAAATGAATAATATTATTAAGGAAAAAGTGGTCACCGAACACGAAGAAGCACGTAGCCGAGACTACAGACACAACGCAGTTATAAATTATGGACCTACTTAGGAGCTATATCACATTAACCAGAGACATTGTAAAAAAGGTTAAAACCCGTAATACAAATCATACGCCAACCAGTTTAAACGTGACCAATACCCCAAGCATCGCACGCTCAGAAAATGTCGCGCGTGACGACCCGGAGACAGAATGAGAGAAAGGAAAGAAGCGAATCAAAGTGATGCGGTGCAAGCAAAAAAAGACAACGCAAAGTGACAGCAATAACATAAAACAGACATAAAATTTAAAATATATAATACTATTATATATATGAATATAAAGAATGTCTTGCTCGAAAGATATTTTAACAGAAAATTCCAACAAAAACAAATAGGGAAAATGAAACCCGGAAGATCTAGAGTCGACAATATATAAGATAACGAATTTAGCTGTACAGAAGAAATCATGTTATTCATAACGAGCACTCCGATCGTAACTGTCATTAAGGAGCTTGCTCCAACGCCGGAGAGGTTAAAGCAGTATTAACATTTACGAGGACAATCGATAGGCTCGCATGTCCGAACTATACCGGACCTACAGAGAAGAATACAATGTTGCCTCCAGAGACTCCGAGAATCTAACGTATCGGTAAGTATATAAAAAGATGGTGGAATTAATGAGGACGTTTAAGCTTCTTGTAGAATGATTTAGTTATTAACAGCTGATCGTATACAAGGCTACTTAGAGGTAATGTAATCGTTACACCCAAAATAAAGGGGACCATAAAGTAATGAATATTAGAGACTAATAAAAATGGTCGACTTGAACAATCAATCACGCAATCACAATGAAGATCAACGAACCTACCATTCAAAATATAGCAGAAGAACAGAGAATGAGTCGGACCAGGATGAAGGAATTGCAGTGAAGAGAAGAAAGATAGCATTGGCCTTCTTATGTAGAATGAGACTGTTGATAGTCAACCTCCGAAATGATAATCTAAATAAGATCAATATAACAAGAATTTTTTTTCTAAGAAATAGTAATAGAAAAGTGCAATAAATGAATTAATCAACTAGATACTGAATAAGATCTAGACCTTACGAGGACACGACCAAGAGAGGGTCTCTGGGGAGCACGACTGAACATGAGGTGCCTGAAGATTTGGATATAAAACTAAACAATACCCGACTGATAAACCACGTTCTACTGCATAGATCCTGTCGTTACTTTCACTCTATAATATTAATATGATCAGTACTAGTTAGACCAATAAATAATAAAGGCTTTTGATATTTAGTTTCTAATGTAACATCAAAAAATAGAAAATTATAAATTATAGTAAATATAAAAGTTGGAAGGAAAATTAAAAATAGTTTCTCAATATTTCCAAATTTATTATAAAATGAGTTACTTAGTATAATAATATATAAAAAAAACATAACAATATAAAAAAAAAATAATATAATTAAGTAGAATTAAAATATCATTAAGCGAGAAAAGAAACAACACATATTTTGGAATAAAGCTCGAATCCCAACAAAGGATATAAAAAAATTCTGAGGATAAAAAACTCACAACCCACCGACCACACTGCCCAAGCACACACATCCCCGCCCACCGCCATATCACGACACACAAGTGTGCACAAAATAGACGTAAAGTCAAAAAGAATGAACACTCATATTTGACTCTCCCAACCGGTCAACAATTGTATTAGAGCAACCTCCAAGCAATGATCAAGAATATCAATTGTCACCCAGCCTACTCTACATAACCACTCACCCCTACACCAACATCAGCTCAAAGCTAACAATAAAATCATACACACACCCAACCCGTTCACAAAAACACTCCCGCCGACTCACCTCCCTGATCAGTCACGCTGACTCCTACCCTCAATACTACTATAGAATCTATTGATTACAAGCTCAAATATTTTCACGATAAACAATCATCCACGTCCTCACCCAACCCACACCAGCCACTAGCACACAAAGCAAGACCCAGTAACAACAAATTCACAAGATCAAATCCCACAGACCAAACGCTCCATGCCAACGACAACCAATCCTGCCCACTACTCCTCACAACAACACAACCCAAGGATCAGCTCTGCATCTCCCATTTCCATTCGAATGCCTCCTAAGTATGGCAGATTCAAAAATACAAGTTGCGATTACAGTATACTTCGGTGTTCCACCAACATTATACGAGACTAAAACATCTCAAACTATTTGAACAATACCCGAACTAAAAGACAAATAACACCTACAACAAATCAGACACATACAGTGCTCACCCAAAATAATGCCCACCGCCACATGCCAACGACAACACCACACACCTCAAAGCATCCACAAATCCAACTAAAACAAACACGGAAACGACCCACCACCAGCACAAAACCACAACCAACCCCTACCACAACCAAACCAACTCGAGACGATATAGACTCAAACTCCCCCCCCGGAAAAACTCGCCAAAGCCCACAAACCCCTCAACCCACCGCCACTCAAACCAACACCGCACAAGAAAAAAAACCGTCTACTCTCCACCAAAATCTAGAACAACTCCCCCACCACACCAACCAAACCAGCCAGAACAAATAACCAAAACACCCTTAAAACTGACCCACCCGGAAAATAATACAGCATCACGTTCATACACCTAACACACTACGCACAACCTTGACAAGTTACATAAACCACGAACCAGAAACGCGGTACCACCAACACCCCAATCAAAAGCCTACAATCCACCCATTAAAACAAATGCGCGAAAGACATGGGATATCTCCCTCAGATGAACACCAAGTCATACAGACAAGAACAAGCGCTACACTAAACTAAACGTCATATGCCAAACATCCACCACATGCGCTCCAAACAGCCCACACATCGACCACTCGAGCACAACAATAACACCACAGCAAAACCCGAACAACAGGGCAAGATAGCAATACAAAACACCTTAAATCCGCACACAATACCAAGCACGTAAATCCTCCTATCCACGACTATTGTCCAAAAGCATAGTCTCTATAAAACGCATAATTCGGTTCACATCTCTCTATACCATCTCACAAAATCATATACCGCGCGTAAATCATTACCTCAACAAAAGAATTAATAGCACTACCCTTAGAAGCGTGATAACATCATGCATACAGAACAGCGAACATAGTGATCGCCACGCTGACAAAGCTCTCTCCACCTATATAAAAGACCAACATAGCCAATCCTACCCAGAAACTAAGACCAATATATAAATGTACAAAAGACACAAAACTCAGCCACAGTCTACTCATATAGACACGAAACTCAAGACTCATCCTCAACATTAACAAAACGATCAACCACTCTAAGCACCCAGAAGCCAAGCTTTAACGATAACCTCCACAACATCGTGCTGCAAACGCCCGTACACCCCTATTCATACTTTTCATCGAAGTCCCAATCAAACTCAATAAGATCCAGCAACAGTTCCAACTAGGCTTAACATACAATGTAACATAATATTTACCCAACAACACCTTCCGAGTAATTCTCGACCCCCATCAACTTACCTAAACCAGCACTAAACTAACATAATGGAGATAAAGACAAAAACACAAGTATAATATTTTAACCTGTGTAAGACCATACACACCTAAATGACCATCACGCACGTACTTACCACACATAAATCCAGCCGAATTACCACGACATCCCATCATCACTGTAGTCAATAAATCGAAAACATACGAGGGAAGTAAAAACAAGTTTTCAGATATTTGGCATTTGAACATTTATTATAGATCTGCTTTCGTTGAAGAGTGTAGAAATAACAACCGTTAAACAACTAATTACAATACCCACATAATCCATCAACTAAACACTACAGCGGTTTATTCTTAAAATCAATCAATTCCATTCTAATCACAGAACACAATAGGATACAAACGATTCAAGTTGGGTAAGTCATATATATCTCTCTAAAGATCAACATACTTGCTAGAAAAGGACACATGTAACTCAATGATCAAGTCTAAATTCGGATTAGTCCATCAATATGTGATAGCGATGTTCGGAATCGAATTAGCACCAAATTATTAGCTCAGTGAAAAAGGAATTCTTAGAATGAACACACGACAAGTGAACTCAGCTCCAAACTTCACAAAAGACTAAGATACGATTATCTAACACCCACCCCTCAACCCGCACTCCAGCAACCGCCACAGATATAAAATGTTATCCCTCGCATAACGGCGTCAACCAAACAACGGTACACCGTTTACCGCGCCTGTCAGCTGCAAACTCCATCACTGATCCACATAACACCTAAACCTTACAACAACCAAACACCGAAACATCCATACCAACCAAACTACCGCGTGCCACTATGAACGCTAGCTTGCACACCGCTCCCTACCACTCCAAAAATACGCACTATAACTGATCATACCAATCCGTTCAGAGGTAGGATGTTATCGTTTTTTCTATTTTGAAGCAATGGCTGTACAAAAATAGCTCTTAGTCCCAGCAACACACAACATACACAGCAAAACTTTCGACCATCAACAATCCATGATGGAAACCGTACACCACGCAAAATCCATCAAACCATCCGTAACCCGCCGACCAACCCAACAACAAAAAAATACATAACCCACCCATGAACAAACACCAACCAAGCGGCCACCAACGACAAAACAGGATCACACACACAAACTCTAGCCACACACTGGCGCAAAATAATCCAAGAAAAAAGTAGAGCAACCTATATCCCAGCAATAACAAGAACCCCCAAACACCCTCAAGCCCAAAACACCAATCGGTAACTCACCACCTGTACCAACCAACAACAACTCACCCAGCTTAACCATAGCAACTACCAGAAAACACAACCACATCATACCGAGAATCGAACAACAGAACCAGAATACGCAAAAAAAAAGACGAACAACACACAAACAAACAACCCGACACACCAGCAGAATCAACACCCGCCCCACCTCCACCCCACAAATCACCCACACCAAACCACATCGACAAACCAACACCATAAAACAAAACCACAAAAAATGAAACCCACTCCAAAACATCACAGCACAGCAAACCAAATACCTACACACTCAAAAAAACCCAAAACAAAACAAACACACAAAAATCACAAAATAAAAAGAACAAACACAGTGTAGAAGACCCCCTACCAGCAATAAAAAACAAAAAACAAAACATAAAAAACATAAGATAACAAAACAAAAAACAAAAAAAAAAAAATAATAAAATAATGAAGCATAAAGGATATATAAATATTTAAGAAATGCACATCAACGTAAAAGAAAATACATAACAACACGAAAAAAAAAGATAAGAAAAAACAAAAAAACAAAACACATTAAAAATACCTCTACAAGAGACAACAAACAATAAAAAGACTAGAGAATTTATCCAAAAACCACTTGAAACCGAGAAATAGGAAAAAATCGAAAATCGTCCTAAGCAAGATGACAAAACAAAAAAAAAAGAAACGAAAAAAACAAAAATAAAAAAAAATAAAAAAAAAGAGTACATAAATTATGATACAATAAAAAATATAACGAAATATACCTAAATAAAACAACAGAACAAAAATAAAAAAAAAAACAAAATACCAAATACAAAAATAAAGGAATAAAAAATTTAAAAAATAACCACGAAATTGAACGAAATTAAAAAATAAATACATACGAAACACCTCTACACACACAAAAACATATAAACAGAAAGCTGACTGGCAGACACACAGAAAGTAGTTTCAAAAATAAACAAAAAGCCTTCAGAATCCAAAGACAAAGAAAAGATAGAATGTCAAAGGTAAAGTCCCCAAAAAGAATGACTACAGACCAAAAACAAAAAAAATACAACGAATAGAAATACCAAAAAACGAAAAAAAAAAATTAACCTACTGTCCTAACCTAGTAAATAGCGTAAAAAACCACAAAAAAACCCCCAAACAAATAATGAACACGACGATATTGAAGAATTCTTTACTATATTACAACTTCAAAGATCAGAAAAACAGTTAAAGACAAAACAAAAAAAAAAAGCAATAACAACAAAAACGCAAAAAAAAAAAGAAAAAACGAACAAATATAGCAATGATTTAAGAAAAAAAAAAAGGTATAAATAAATAATTCTCGTTAAGACAAGAATGTGGCTGGAGAAGAAGAAACAGAGCAACGAACAAAACAAACAAACACAAACAACAAAAAAGCAAATAATTAAGAAATAGTTCAAACAAAAATAAAAACTATCTTTAAATAATAACCAACGATAATAGGCATCCCAATACACAATAAACAATGGTTTCACTTTAACTCAAGACTAAAACCACATAGACAACTTAACCCCAAGAAACTAGAAATAATATAAGAATACAAAAATAAAAACAAAAAAATAATACATAACACTCTCACGGCAAAAATAACAAATAAAACAACTAAACATTAACGAAAAGGATCATCCTATTAAACATTAAATTCAAGAGCACAAAGATCTATAGAGACAATAACTACACAGCACATACAATAAAAAAGCGTAGCACAATATACTCCTAATTGAACACAGCTTTTATACAAAGACAATATGCTAATACTAACGATTAAAATTCACCACAGTTTAATATTAAGTTAGCAAAACTGAAATAATTATATATGACATTAAAGAGAAAAAAAAAAAACCAAAAACAACCAACAACCAAAACCAACCAAAAAACCGCCCAACACCAAATAGATAGAACTCAAAATCCTACAGAAGAAAAAATACCAATAGAGACACATAAGCACAAAATGACACAGGTTCAGATCGTTATACCCTAAAACTAACACATCAGAATATAATACAAACATAAAACAAACGGAGCGTAAGGCCTAAAAATAAAAATAATAAAACTAGAAACTAAAGACAAAACTAACAGGAAAGATCTAAGCATATATATAATTTTTTTTATAATTTAAAAAGTTCCAACTCAATGGCATTTCCCTTAATAAATCAAGAAAACTACTCTATTTGGTTTCTTTCTAGTAATCGAACACAGTACTTTTCCCTCATGAGTTCTTTGAACATATTCTCACACATCAAGTACAATCAAGACATTTATTCGCAATTTCTTTTGAGTGTACACAAAAATTACTATTACATAAAAAGATGGTCTATCTCGCCCACCTATACAAGCCCTGAAAATCTATAAGATTTGATTGATCGAGACAAGCTAGAAAAGACCTAATATCGAAATATTTTCACCTTTATCCATAAATGTATTTTTTTTGGAAAAGTGAATATTGATATATCTTTTTATTTACTTATCCCATCAGCATCAAATTTTCGAAGCTTATATAGTCGGGCGAGCATGCATCTTTACCTAGATAATTTTTTGGTATATACGAAAAAGATAAATAACTTTAAAACAATAGTTTTAGAAATATTCGACCTACATATGCTCAATCAAAATTTCATCCCAAGAACTTACGCAATGAGGGAAGAAAACAAAAAGGATATACTCTCGCAAACCTTTTTCCAAAAATTATTAAAACCAAAAACAGATAATTGAATCTTGAATTTTGACATTGCAAAGCAAAAATAAATTTATTTAAAAAACATCAAAAAAACTATATTTCCCATTACAGAAGCAACTCTGCCCAAGTAATGGACCACCCATCTATGCAATATTTTCAACCCGTTTGAAGTCCAATTTCACGAAAAGAATTGTAGAAGTTTTCAGCCAAAAAGTCAAAAAACATAAGAGTTTGGAGAAAATGAAAAATTCCGAAAGAAATACCTACAGGACCACAGAAAACACTCAGAAAACGACGTATTAAACCAGTTCAGGAAAAAGCTTACAGCCTCTTGCTCTTTTCTTCAATCAAAATGGCAACAAACACTTATAATTTTATGTCCATCGCCTGCGCCAGTCGACAACCTCTGGGCTCAGCCCGACAGCAAATATTGGACCCTGCCCTTTATTGAAGGTAATAAATGATATATAAATAAAACATTACCCTATACTATACAAATATATAACACTTAAATATACTTATTTATAATGTGAAAACATACAACCTACCTAGATATACTATATAAATATATACTACCATTTATATATTACTACTACTATATAGTATATACATATAACTATACATATAATATAATCATTATACAATAAATGAAATGTTCCCCTACAGATAATATAACTCCCAATGATTACTTAATATAAAATACTACCTATCAAAATACACATATATACTATATATACTATATATTACCTATATACTATATATATTAAATATATATACATATCATAAATATATAATTACTATATATAGAAAAATATTTAATAATTACAAAAGATTATATATATATATATATATATATTATATATAGTATATATACGTAGATACACTATGATAATACCCATCACATACATACAATATACTACTACACAATACTATATATACCAACAATACCTGTAATCAAATAATAACAAAACACACACGCCAGTATATATCACCTACACTACAACATATAAATACTCATATACTAAATATACTATATATAACTTATAATATATATATACTATACTATATAATACATAATATAAAAATACTATACTATATATTATATATATATTAATACTATATATATATATATATATATATATATAACCTATTATATACAATTCGCAAAATAATAATATAAGTAATAATATATACATACTATAATATATATATATACTACCATAATATACTATTAATATATATATACTATAATATCTATATATATATATACATAATATATATATTATATAATATAATATATATATATAATATATAATTACATAATAAAACAAACGGGTGAAATCAAAACACACCCCCCCCCCCCCCCCCTCCCGAAAAAAATCCTGGTTACGGCCCATATAATATATATTATATATATAGATATATATAATATATATACTAATAATATAATAATTATAGATATATATATAGATATATATATAATCATAATATATATATCATATATATATAATATACTATATTATATAATAAATATAATATATATACTAATAAATATTATATATAATATATATATACTATATACACTATACCGTGCCACTATAATAAGTATATATAACTAATATATACACCACTATATAAATATACATATATATACATAATATATAATATACAGACGACGCCTCGTTGGCCTGAGTGCAGGTTTGCGCAAACCACCATTTATTTAAATAAGAATATTCCATTGATAAAATAAATAGAAGACTATTCTTATTCTTTAATTTAAGCTTGATCTCTATTGTTACTGGACTGCTATCAATAAATTGCTTATGTACTAGTTTGGAAGTGAATTAAGGCTTTGTTTAACTTATTAAAAGAGACAGGTTAGTAAGATTATTATTAAAAGAGACAGGTTAGTAAAATTATTAAGACAAAGAGACAGGTTAGCAAAAATTTGTTATTAAAAGAGACGGGTTTGTTAAATTATTTACTGTCTATTAACGCTTTATGCCACAACTTGCGGTTGATATCCAAGAACAACCGCTTTTGTTTTCAATACTGGAACATTCAAATTTGTGAATACAAAACAATTCGGAAAATTGACTTCCTCATGTTCCAAAATTTACACGTCTCGGCGAACGAACGAATATCGTATGTATAGTTTGCGGTTTGTGAGGATCACTACTGCTTTGTATTAGTATTATAATTCTCCTCTCTCTCTCTCTCTCTCTCTCTCTCTCTTCTCTCTCTCTCTCCTCTCTCTCTCCTCTCTCTCTCTCTCGCTCTCTCTCTCTCTCTCTCTCTACTCTCTCTCTACTCTATTTCTACTATCTAATCTATCTATCTATCTACTCTATCATCTATCCTATCTATCAGCTATTCTATCTAATCACTCTATCATTCTGATCTATCCTATCGTATCTATCATAGTATATATATAATATATATATATAATATAATATATATACATATATAATATATATATATATATTACTATATAATACTTATATATTCATATATGGCTCATGCGATATCCCGCCTCCAGCTAAGTTGAGCCAATTGTTTTTTCAAATCTACTTATCGAATAAAGTATTGAAAGCACTCTTGTGGCCATATGCGCCATTTATTTCATTAATTTTTTATTAACAAATGCCAGAGCGAAATAAACAAATATACAATAAATCTACATCCTATATATAAGTTAAGTAAAGGTTTTATTTTAGAGTTTAGTTAGTTTAAATAGATATTAACTATACATAAGCAAAGTTAAGCCTATGAGTTTAATTAGTTTACAAAGATTTGAACTTTTTTTTTATTTAATATGTTTAGAGGTGTGAAGATGCTTAAAATAAAGTTTCAATTTTGACTTTAGGCATTTTTCACTTCAATTTTATGAAAGTGTTCGAATTCATACAATCGATGAATATATAATATATGGAGGTGGGAGAGCGGATAATTCGGACATGATCCATACTATATATATATATATACTAGATAACTATATATCTATATAATATTATTATATATATATATATAACCGAATATTAAAAACACTATATATATTAAAAATCTATTCTATACATATAACTAATATATATATATAGTCACAAATAATATATAACAATATCATATCACGCTACTACCTATATACTACTATACTATATACTAGATATACTATTCACTATAGATGAGATGCGAAAAAGAGACGATTCACAAATGTAAAGGAGGGAGGGCATAAGATATACTACCCTAATAATAACTACATATAATATATATATACTTTACATATATATATACTACCCTATATAAAATACTACTATAACTCATATATACTATATAATACACTATATATATAATATATAAACCTAATATAATAATACTATATATACTATAATCATAATATAATCAAACCTACCTAAATACCATACCACTATAATATACTATCATATATATCAATTGCTGTGTGTGAATGTCAGATGCAACCACCTATATAAGTTGTACGACGAGCCGCCCCTGTCAGGGACGGCTCGTGGCCTCTTGTTTGATTAAGCAACCACCACATTTATTACAAATTATGAGTGTGGTAGTGATTTTATTTGTTAACTTTTTTATTCTTCATTTTAAAATCTTTTTTTTAGTAGGAAATAAATATCGTATAAACGAAATTTAAAATTGCCATAATTAGAATAATAACCACACTCCATGATTTATTATTTAATGAAAAAAAAAAACATCAAATTTTAGTTAGTAAAAATGTCAAACCAACATGAATGTTGCAGACACTTTACAACACATGCCGTATACACATTTTTGAGGAGAAAAAATGTGTGTGAAAAATATGACCGCGTGCGACGTTTATGCCTACAACTAATGCGGCTTGCAATATCAAGAAACCCCGCCTTTGTATTTCAATCAAACTGAATTCCAAATTGTGAAACAAAAAACACATTCGAAAATGACTCCATAGTCCAAAAATTTAAACGTCTCGGCGAACGAACGAATATGTATGTTGTTTGCGGCTTGTCAGATCTCTTGCTTTTATTCTTACTATAGTGTTAATCTCTCTACTCTCTGTCTCTCCTCTCTCTCTCTCTTCTCTCTCTCTCTCTCTCCTCTCTCTCTCTCCCATCTCTCCAACGAAGGTATACGACCTAACCAGTCTAACCCAATAATGTTTCAAGAATGGACCGATAAAACTCCTTATGGGCCAGTGCTTATGGTGCTGACGAAAGAACAATATGGTAATCACCCATATCATCGATCATGCAACGTATATTATCCGATAGTGCTGTAGTGCTCGTGAATCAAATAGTGCAATATCATTGTATAACATGTAAGTCAGAATTCACAATGAATATAAGTCATAGCTTATCGCACTACGATATGCTTACCTTAGTTTTTGCATCAGTGTTCGATAATAAATAGTGAGATGGTATATGAATTACTCGGTTGGTGTATTTAAAAGAATCGATGTATAATTTAAGTCGGTGTGAGAGCTGTGCTGATGTGAGGAATATACGAAAATCCAGCTTAAAGCGGACGATCCAGATAAGCGTAAAACTAAAGCTTTATGAGATTATGCTATGCTCACCTAAGTAATAATAAAATGATATAAATTATAATCGATCTGCCCTCTGATGTCGAAGTTGATCGCCGAGCGACAATACCTAAGTTTACGGTCAAGATTTGAGACCAGACAGAAAGCAGCATACAATAGTAATCTGGTATTGTGCTCGAAGTAGACTGCGGTGACCTTAAGGTTGTGTAACGAATAAAGTATTTGTTAGAGAGCACTCTCTGTTGATCTCTGGTTATTATGACCGGTCCTATATACTTTTTCGATTTTAAATGTTGTATTGATCTCTATAACACCTCTGCTAGCGAGAAGTGGAATCGACCATTAAGTAAGAAGTGAGTCTCGCCTCAACGAGAGATTACCACCGATTTGCACACTCATACGGGAATTATACTACTAAGACTTGCCTAAGTCACAGACAGCTCTTCATATCTTTAGCAGTCATTAGTTAAGATGTCACCAATATAACCTACAAAATATAAGAACGCGGAAAGGACTGCGTGGATCACGATTAATTCGTTTTTCCAAACATGTGCTAGCCCTCTTAAATTGAGTATAAAATTAGTTTACAAAAAATTTGATTACTTCCTACTATTAAATCTTTATATTATTATTTTTATTCCTCGACGATGCTTGCTACAGCACTGCTTCTCTCTTCCTATTTTACTCTTAGAAAACTATTTGTCAACGTTTTGAACAAGTTGCAGAAGATTGTATGGAAATGATTTGAGTCCGTCATAAGTTATTACGCAACCTGATCTGATCTGTTAATATTTATTCAAATATAAAGAAGGTCTGAGGAGGCGGAATGAACGACATGATCCAATAATAATATACTAATATTAATATAAATATACATATTATCATATTAAATATATATATAATACATTAAATATTTAATATATATTATATATAATAATTATTATATATATTAATAATTACATATATAAATACTATTACTATATTGTATAAAATACTTATACTATATATTACTACATGCAACCTTAATATATAAATATACTATAATTAATAAATATATATATATCATATAATAATATATTATAATATATAACATACATAATATCATATATATAATATTAATATCATATATACTATTAATATATATTAATATATACTATATTTATATAAATACAGTATAATACATATAGTATATAATATATATTATACTATATATATACTATTAATATTAATAAATTAATATATATAATTTATATATTGATAGATAATTTAATAATACATTCAATCTGATTTATATTGAATTTATATTAAATATATTACTGAAAATAATTTTTAAATAATATATTATAAATTTTAGATATATATCATTATAATAGCTAGAATGCCCTAACTATTATTAATATTATATATAAATATGTGTGTGAAATAAGTCAGATGCAACCACCATATAAAATATACGAAGCGAGCCGTCACCCTCCAGTTAGAAGTTACCTTAATAACTATAATAATCAAATTTAAATACTATGTAAACTCATAGATTCACTTATGCTGAAAATATAATTTAAAGTAATTAATCTAATACAAATTAGTTAATATTTTAGTTAGATATAAATATAAATATGATATAAATATAAGAAATATAAATGTTAAGCGATATTATACTTAATATATATATTAAATTATCAATATATATATATAAATATAATATAAGATATATAGATATATATACTAATTTTATATATATACTCATAAAATATAATATATATAGTATATTAACAACTATATAATAATACTAATAAATAACATTATTAATTATATATTATAATAATAATATTAAATAAATAATTAGAATTTTATATGAAGAAAACAAATATTACATGATATATTATTAACCTTATATATAGTTAATGGTAATTAATATATAATATATAATAGATATACCCTATATATAATTGTCTATCACTTAAATATATAATAAACTAATATTTTATTTTTATTATTTTATACTATATTTAATTATCCATTATAGCTACGGTCTATAGTATCCCTTATCCCATAAATCAATCTAAAATGGGTATCTATATTCCTATATTACATATAAATAATTAAACGATAAGAATTAATATATAGAATAACAATATATAATAATAATATAAATATATCATAATTAATCATATAAATAATATAAATATAATAAATAATAATAGAATATGCCAGCCTACCGAAAGCATTTCATGCATGTAACTAAAAAATAAGTATAACAGCTACAGGATTCTAAAACCCTAAGACCAACGATTCAGGGATCTCGGATCCCAAAATCACGATGAAAATTTAAAAAAAAAAGAAAAATTGTGTTTTTTTAATAGAGTTACTAATACCACATAAAATTATTTAGGATAATTTTAGGTCTAGTTAGCTTACGGTGTGAATATGAGCCCTGAAATACCCTGATAAAAACTGTACCAGAAGCAAAAAAGTTGTAACCAAATAGTATTAAGAAATTCGACTTTGTAAGAAAATATTGTTTTGAATCCTTTTCTGCTTCATATCCCCTCTCCGAACGAGCGACGAAGCAGTGACAGAAGGGCGACGAAGTACCCCACCGAATCTCCCCGGTAGAGCCGAGAAACCTCGACTCTTGCCATCGTTCTTGTTTCCCGTGGATTTGCAAATAGTTAAAAAGAAAAAAATTCAACATTTGGCACTATTGCGGGCATTCACGTTCGGAAGTTCGCGAAGAGTTCATGACGAAAATTTTTCAGTAAAGTTAAGTAATGCTCATACTAACTCTCTAGATCATTTTCAATAAAAGAATATTAGTAATTTGTCAAAAGCTGTTATTTTTTACTCATTTATTACATTAATCACATGGATAAAAAAGTCTCCTGATTAATAAAATCGTTAATTTATTTTCCTATAACTCTATTAATAGGTATTTATTTCGATACAGGAATGTTCTAAACCCACTATATATACGAATATATATATATATATACTATAATATATTATACTATATATACTATATAAATAATTATATAATAATAATAGTCATCATAATAATAATAATGGCTTAGCTAATCTCCAGAACAGCAACATGCATAGTCAGGTAACAAAAAAACCTACTAATTAGCAACAGGTTACATGAAATAAAATAAAGTAATACAGTAGTAAAGAACAAACAACTATGTAGTATATATAATATAGTAACATAATAGTAATATATATACTAATATATAAATATATGACCCCTATACTATATATATATATATACTATACTATAAATATTATATATATCAGTGGCGGCTCTTGCCTTCGTTGCCTTGAGTAGAGCCAAATCAAAATATATATATATATACCATATAATATATACTTATACATACACATCATATATACTATATTCAAATTATGTGAACATCATATATATAATATATATATATATAATATAATATAGTATATATATATATAAGTATATATATATAGTATATAAAAATTATATATATAAACTATATATATTATAGTATATATATACTATATATTAAATATATATATAATATAATATATTATATATAATATATACTACACTAATATATATAAAATATATATATACTATAATATATAAATATATATATATATATATATATATCTTACATTTCATTTATAAATTATATACCTATACTATACTATATATATACTATATATATTTACTAATACATATATATATAATATATATATATATATAGTATTATATACTATATATAATATATATATATATATATATCTTACATTCATTTAATAAATATATATATATATATATATATATATATATATATAATATACTATATATAATATATATATAATATATATATATATATATATATATATATAATATATATATATAACAATATTATACTATATTGGTATATTAAAATTTAAACTAAATCATAGATATAATATACTATATTAATAAATATATATTATAATATATACTATATATAATATAATATATATACTCATATATAATATAATTATATATACATATATATTATAATATAGTTATATATATATATATATATATATATATATATATATATACTATATATATATATATATACTATATATATATATATATTATATATATTACTATATATATATATATAAAATCCATCATCATCATCATCATCACCCACCTTCTCCTCCCAAGACTGACCAAGACTGGCGGTAAGGTGCGTAGCATGCATTGCAAAAAGAAAAAGTAGTAAAAGAATATGACGCAACAGTCGAAAAAGAAAGCCCAGTCTTTCGCCCCTTTATAACCTTTTAGTGAGAGCTCGTGGCAGTCAGAAAATCCTTCCTAGAGCTTCACGGGACCCTAGACAGACCCACACTAACCCATGGCATCTCGACCAACTGTAGGGTTCATCCTTAGTCCAGTTGGGTTACAACCAATTTACCACTCACAAAAACCCCGCCATTCATTTCTATTTTGCACCTTTCTTCTCGCTCTCGCATAAATTTATATTTCTCCTCCTTCCAGAGCATTCACCTTTTACTGACACAAATCCACTTTTCCTTCGTCTCCCAGCCCGGTCGATTTCCATGACACTCATCACTATACATCTGCTTAAACAAAACCGAGCGTATCATCCATTCCCTTTTCCACAACCACATGACCAAACCACATCATGCAACAACAAGACAGACTATCATCTTTAAAACCACCAAACAAGTTAACCTTTTTTCACTCTAGATTCTCTCATCTCAAACAACATATCCATCTACCTTCACAACCACCACAAACTCTACTAAACCTCACGTTCATTCCTATATCCTCTACACAATCTTCATCTCTCACCACCACCCCCAACCACGAGCCCCTAAGATTCTCCATCCTGAACATCACTACTCTGATACATATCTAGCAGGTCTATTACCTCATTTAACTTTCACTAAGAACCATAGAGTCTCCACCACACTTACAATAGTACATCTAAACACAACGCGTAACAAAAACCCTCACTATATATAGATACATATAATCAATATATATATATATATATCATAATATATATCAGATATATACCATATATATATATATATACTATATAATATATATATATATATAACAATATACATATATATACATTATATATATATACTAATATAATATATATATATATATATATATACTATATACTATACTATATATATATCATATATATACTTATATATATATATATATATACTATATATAATATTTATACTATATATAATCATATTATATAAATATAATATATATATATATATATATATATATATATATATATATTATATATATATATATATATATATATATATATTATATATATATATATATATATAATATATATATATATATATATATATAATATATTTACTATATACTAAGCTTTCATATAATATAATTTTACAGAGGGTGAGTCGGCAGTCGGAGTCCGGAGTCACGGTAATTTTCCAAAAAGCCCGGCTGCGAGTTGAGGTCGGATTCGGCAGTCGGCAGTCGGAAGTCGGCAGTTAGGAGTCGAGAATTAGGAGTAGGGAGTCGGGAGTCGATCGAAATGTATTTAACTCCGCCAGATCCTAGATTACTATCATATAAAACTTTAATATTAATATATATAATATATAGATAAATATTATATATATCATATATATATAATTATAATATATAATATTGATATAATATTATAATAAAAAAAATTTTAAATATACATATAATAATAATAATATATATCATATATAAATAATATAATATTATATATATATTAAGACTATTAATATAAAAAGTAAATTTAATCATAAATTTAATTTGATAAAAGTCTTCTCTTTTTTTTTTGCTTCGCTTAAATTATAAAATCTTTAAATAAATAGGCGAGTTGACGAACTTTACGAAGCTTAAAATTTTTTTCGCTCAGGATACGAAAAAGCTCAGTATATATATATATATATAATATATATAATATTATATTAAATATATATATATATTATATATATAATCTTATATTATATAGTATAATATATATAATAATATATATATATTATATATAATAATTATTAAGATATTATTATATATAATATATTATATAGTATATATATCTAATTATATATAATATATAGTATTATATATATTAAAATATATATAAATATACTATAATATAATTATTTATATAATATAATATTTATAAATTATATATAACTAAATAATATATAGTAGTAGGGAGACCTCCCTGGGGGACCTCGTACATCCTCTGCCTTGCAATAAATCGACCTTACCTTACGACGAACAACCCACTGACCTTTTTTGATACCTTTTTTGAGCCATTTTTTTATCCTGCCTTTACCTTTTTTACCTTACCTTTGGGCTTGACCTTTTATTGAGGCCCATAATTTTTACTGACCGACCCTTTTGGCCTTGGCCTTCCTCTTTTTGGGACTTACTTTTTTCGACCAAACCCTTCCGTTCTCCATGGATTTCAATTTTGGGCCACGGATTTTTCGCACCCTAATTTTTTGTGAGTAAACCCTAATTTTTAGAACCCTAATTTTTGAAAACCAAATCTTTTGAGAATGTTTTGAATATTTTTTTGACCCTGAATTTTTGCACCTAAATTTCTTGGCAACCCTAATTTTGCAACCCTAATTTTTTACCTTGTTTCACCTAATTTTTATTACCAACCTAATTTATTGCAATATCCCTTCGAAGAAGGGTGCGCCGAAACGGTTGCCGTTAAGCAACCCGTTGTTATTGGCACGTTACATTATATCATACAACCTTAAATTAACACTTAATTATACATATATAAATATAACTAACTATTATTATCTTTAATATTTTGATCACACACATACAAGAACAGCATTATATAATATACATACATATATAATCAACTAAAATAATAACAAATATATTATATATAATAATTCAAACAAATTAATATTATACTAAAAACATATATAACTAATAAATACACAACATAAAGTAATAACTTATAAATACATAATCAACAAACAACAAAACGCACATGTTACATAGTAATAGGCGTGACCCCACAAACCGTACTATTAACATATGCTTAGCGCCCGCCTTTCGCCAGGCTGCAACCGCCTTAAATATCTTTTTCGAGCTACTAAAAAGCTATGGATACTCGTCAATTATTATAGTACTACTCATAACAACATATATAAATCATAATCAAAAGATACATATAGCTATAATCTTGTAATCACACTCTAACTAATATTAATTGCCACAATTAGCACCTATCATGATTTGCCTACAACCTATTAATATGCTCACACTTACTATAGCTACTTACCCATTATATTTGCTCATAAGATATTAATATAAAAACTATATATCTTCCCCGATATATTAAATAATAAATATAAAAAAAATAATATTATTAATTAAAACTAATATAATTCCAAAAACTAATTAAAAATAACACAAAACACAAAATAATTTATAACAAAAGAAACTACTAAACTAATAACGCAACTAAACCTATAGCAAACACAACATTTCCATGGAGTCACTTTATTTGAACAATACCCAACCCCTGTTAACTTTCATTATATACATCACTTCTAATTGGGTCAAAATTATTCATAAACCCAGATATAACAACGAATCAACCTGTAAAATTATTAGTCCCCTCACACATAGAACTAAAGCACCCTTATACTAATTACATCATAGCTTCCTATAACTACCAGATATCGGCCACACAAACTATTTAGCCTTATACACACATCCGACTTTATAAACATTATACTCTAAAACCATATGAGATACAAGATCAACTTACTATTGATGTCACCAACCTACATCATGAATTACCTTCTATTTACGTAGCCTATCACACTTGCATACAAATATCTTTGCTAGATTTTTAGACCATATGGAAATTTTAATATGTTTTGTTGTGATAAGGATCGAATATCTCCTATCATTGATCTAATGATTAGTAAAATCAGTAACACCTCACTACAATATACACACACACCAACACACACACACTAACACAACATACCTTACATCATTAATATACTCACATATCTTAACATATGATCACTTATACATAACTACAACCCATATTTTACTTGCACTTACTAATATTATACTAATACTATTATAACAACTATCGAATACCAACTCCTTTCTTTCACATGGTCATAATTTGTACCCACCCTTAAGATTTTTGTCCTTCCCTTTTTGGGTCAGCTCATCCCTTTTTGTAATTGTCTCATAATACTTGTTTAGACCTATAAATAATATTCTATGCCTATGGCATGCATATCACTATACCATGAGTCATATTTGACCCTATAAATATACGACTAAATTATTTACTTTGATAGTTACCCAATTAACCTTATAAATAAGTAATTTTTAGAAATTCTTAATTTTTATTGATCTTATAAGGTTGAAATTTTATCATGAAATTGAGATTTTAGTTTTATAGGGTTATATTTTATTTAAGTGAGTTGAAGGAATAAATTGGGGATATATATATATATATATATTATATATATATAATATATTATATATATAGGCTAATTAAAGAAAATAATAACACAACAACAACAACAACAACAACACACAACAACAACACAACACAACAACAACAAACAACAAACAACAACAACAACAACAACAAACAGCCAATAACAGCATAAAATATAAATCAACTTGAACAATGAAATGCCTTGAGAATTTCAATTATATATTGAACTCCTATTTCACAAAAAATATTTTCTTCGCGCATGCATGTCGCCGAGTAAAAATGTATATCTATATAGAGTTTGAAAAGACAGCTTAGATGCTTTGTTATAATACATAGAAAATCATGGATTAAAATAATTCAGAATTCTTAATCACTCTAATAACATATAATGCTCATCAGTTGTCATTGCATTTGTAAGCGGTCTAACTAGCATTACCCCTCATTTTACGCCCTTGATGATACATATATATTAATATATTAATATTATATTTATATATTATTATTTATAAATATAATAAATTATATATATATATATATATAATATTATATTATACTCTATATCACCAACAGGGTCTGGATAAAAAAAAATATTATGCAAAAATCCTAGGTCCAAAGTCATGAATTAAATCCATAGATCCAGAATTATGCAAAGATGTTATAGTGTGCCATCATTTTGGGACCACCAGTTTCGAACTGAGTTGACAACCACTAGCCTGTAATTCTCCGGATGATGTTAATGTGTGTTGTGCAATTATCATGTAAAACTAAATCAGAAGTCACTGTATGATGCTGTAGCTGAGCTCGAGCCTAATTCGTCTCAATCATACAGGAACTGATGTCCAGTAGGTAATCTAATTCTTGATTATTCATGTGGTTGATTAAATCATCTTCTTTTGAGAGGATGCTCATAAGGGCTCTCACCCATAATAAATAAGCATAGGAAACTCAATATTCATTATTCTATAACTACTCGAGATGTTCGACACTATTGATAGACTAATACTAGCGAAACAACATAGCTAATTCATTCTTAAACTACTAAATGTGTAGTACGCGCCCATGCGCACCAACAGGAAAACAATTATTACATGCACACAAGATAACACAGAGCACAATGAGCCGCAACGTCTTCAGGGTTCTCTCCCACAAAGAACGCACATACTCCTCGAAATTTACATTAAATCTCCGCACGTCAGCCCTCCTGCAAAGACCTGCGTCCATATACTAAGCATTTTGACACCACTTCTATAGACTCGAATTCTATTGCCAGTACGTCATAGGACCGAAATTTATGCTATATAATCTAAGACTCGCATTCATACCATCTCAGCGCCAAATTTTAACCCGCACCGAGGTTACAGTAAACGGTAGCCGCCGCCGGCGCTTCGTTCTTCGACCCATATGGAACAATCATAACCACATAGAAATCTCATAAAACCTGCTTGCAAATGAGATTAATTAATAGTCTCAATCAACTTAACAGAAACAAATATTATATAGCGAAAATGGCGCTAATATCAAACTATATTACAAACAATAGACCAAATAATTTAAAAAGTAGATAAACAGTTATAAACATGAAAGTTTCAAATTTTATTTTAGTACTACAATTTCATAGCGACAATATTATTAAAAAAATCTATCTACTGCTTATAATACTTGCCTGTAAAATGCCATGTTTTTATAATCTCGTCATATACGATAATCAGATTACTATATAAAATTGCTGTTATTATCTATACATATGCCATAGAATAATTAATTATGCTAATTTATATTTTTTATTAATTACATTTATTGCTTCTACACTGCTGACTTATAATCTGCTTATCACTAATCTTATACTATTTTACCGTATATTATATATATATAAATCAGCTATATATTATATTATCTATTAATCTAATACTGATTACTAACTATCTAGTTTTCTTTATCATAGTTATGCTTTTATTAATTTTATTTACTCTTACTGGCTTACTACTAGTTCATTGTATCTTCTTATAAAACTTCATGTTTTACATTACTATTTAAATTCATCATGTAATTCTTGCCTGATAATATTAAATTCTAATATTATAACTATAACTTATACCTCTTAAATACATAAAATCTATAAATTCTAATTTTAATCTAATTTTATATTAAGGTCCTTTAATATATGGCCATAAAACATAGAATGAAACGCTTATGCGTATTACTGCTTTACTGGTTTTTAGTTTGGTAATTTCTATTTCCATGATATCTACAAAAATTGTACTCATGTTCCTTTCATATACACACTTAAATCTTCATATTTACATTAGCTTTCACTATTCATTATTATTCATGTTCATAAATTCTGACAGTAAATACAATATTATAATCGCTAATTGACCTTCTATTTCCTTTTTTATTACTTTTATTTTATGTAAGTAAGAATTGTTAATTTAAAGTTCTGTTAAATAAACATTATTTAATAAATTAAACTTTATTCTTTACCTTTTATAATTACAGTTTTAAGGGAAGTAAAATCCGCTTTTTATTTCTAAAGCATATCTACATAACTGTCGAGAAACTATAAAAATCATTACATACCAAATGTGGGCACATATGATATACCCAGTTAAACCATAACTTAGCTTAAAAATTCAGGAGGGAAAAATTGCCAGTTGAACTGCTCCCGATTTTACCATTAGAGAAAATATAAGGTTGATCATAGCGGTCAAATAGGTTATACCAGGACACAGTCTTACCTATTTATTTGTTAAAAAATATTATGACAAAGTAAATATAATGATATTATATACCAATCTAATTTTAAGTAGCAAAAGCACAATCGTACATTGTGAACAATCTATCGTTTTCTTTCGCGCCTCTCTAACCGGGAAATCCAGATGTTAGGCCATATATGTAAAGATGATTTGATTAAATTATGTGTAACTGACTAATGTTCGAAAGTAGTATTGTATTAATTACCAAATGTACTTTTAATACTATATATTACTTGATGCAACTAGCATCCTTACTTCCAAATTGTTACACAGAAGTTCTTATTACTATGCAAATGTATAAATATCCTCCCTACTACTTTATAAAAGAAATAAGCAAATATTAGATGTTTCAAAATATAGATTAAGAAACATACCATGCATATAATTCATATCTTTTATCATTCAATCTTTTAAATAATTTCAATTAACGATGCATGTACTTTATGTCAATTCAATATGAAGTGTAGAGTATATGCCAAAGAGATCCAATACAGTACGTTATTTGATTTGTTAAGTAACTCAATGCACATATTTAAATCAATTTGCGAGAAGATCAAATATGGACCAACAAATAATAAATACTTTACATCAATAAATGAGCTTATTTAAATAGGAACGATCAGCATATTGCCATACCGAGATATCCTGCACATATCACGTTTAAACTCTATTTCATATATGCCTGTCTAATCTTAAATATACTTCTAAATGTTGTCGCTAACTCTTGAAGTATTTATACGCCTTATCTCCGTTATGGATCTCCATTTACTCTCAACTCAACTACAGTAAGATTACTGAAGAGACTGATTTAGTTCGTACAAATCGGGCTGCACATGGAGTACAGAGAGAGTAGGTGTACAACGAATTGTAGATTGAAAAAAGTAAAAATTACGCATGTTGCAATAATCCACCGTACTGATGATCTATATTCCGGAATAAAAATAACATGTAAAATAGAACAAACGAGAAGGTGATTGATATTATAGCATATGGTACAACATTATATTAGAATCGATTAAGTCGTCAATGAGGACTCTCATCTCGTACCCATTATCAAACCCTATTATTACTTTTCATTATTGTTGCTATGGAAAAAATTAAATTACCCTGAGAATGAAAAAGGTTTTTTGATACTCATAGAATATATCCAAAATATAGAGAGGAAAATAAAAATATAATTATATTCTTTAGATAAGTAATAAATATATTTGAAATTAGATAAAATTTTAAAAAGGAAACAAAATATAAAAAAAAAAATATGAACAATTGTGCTTTGTATTTATATAAATATATTTCATCAACAGGCGAAGTTCTACCAGAACTGTAGCACATTATACGGTATTGGGATCATATAATTTCTACGCGTCATTGAAACAAAGAGAATAGCTCTCAAAGACTAGCTATATAGTAAATCATGTATCAAAGAGCATTACAAACGAACTTATAGTATAATATACCATGAACCTCTGTTCGATGTCCACATGAGTCAAAACTATCTTTTATTAATCTAACCACTACACAAATCACTTAATAGAATAGAGCAAATGATAAATAAGATTCTAGATCTACAGTGGAAATGAGTCTGTCTCTTGAACTTGGAGATAGTTTAGAAGGGTTGATCCAATTTAATCGAAATCTTAAAAATCGAACGAAATAATATTTTTATAATGATCTTTAGTGTCTGATCATTATATTTCAATACGTATCATATAGTAGCAACATCAATGTTGAAAAAACCTCTGAGCCCATTCAGATATATGGAAGCGAAATACCACAAATCATCCCATGCCTGTGAATGAGGTAATGGTTCTGCAGTCGTAGATAGAAGAAATTTAACAAGGACTTATATATTGTAACTATGCTGTAACGAGGAAAAAGATACATAACCTGCTGTATTAAAGCTAGGTAAACCTATATTGAATAAACCACTTAAGAATAGAACCTTCAACCATTTGTGAGTCAAAGCCTTGCAATATAACACGCAAAATTTTGATTCTATTTTAGAGCGAAAACTTTATTACTATTATAATAAATGGCAATAACTATATTAATATCTCTTTGCAGCTAACTCATCTTCGAAATTCGTAAAATTTGTTACATGAGAAAAAAAACATTAGATGATCTAAATATATCTGATCGAAGTGCTGAATATTTGAACTCTAGAGAAACTTGTATTGTAATTGAATGCAGAGGATAATTTAAATTTATATAGAACTGTATACTCTGCGAAAAGGCTGAGGCACATGCAACCTAATCACATGTTTTGTAACAAGTTTTTTATGCGAGATAAACATCTAGATTATACAATACTCGTGTTCACAGCAAAGGACTTCAGATTATGTAGGATTATTTGTAGAAGCATTCTAGTCACTAAACGGGGAACTATTGTAAAGATGGTCTATTCTTTATAATAATAATGCTAATACATTTATGACCATAGAAAAACTTATAGCTTTACTTATTTATTCGTATTACACACATCGTAAATGAGACAGCATAAGTAATCATGTGTTATATTAATAGTAGAATGAGAATACTACAGATAATACGTATGAACTTTGCTATGTACAACAGTTATTCCGCTTAGTCTAATGGATTGATAGAACCACTCATTCTATCGATCCCTAGACCATATTGACCCGATCAATGAACTCGTAGATTCTAAAATAATATATAACGCTGAGCATAACATCGATAAGTCCAACGTCTCAATCTATACATCGCTAATACTAAGTTAATTACCTACATGATACGATTGAGATACACGCGACACATGCTAATTCCTCACAAATGATCACGAGTAATCTGATGAAGTAGTTATTGTCAAACACTCTCCATAGACTCCCATATTCTCTTAAAGATACACTATGTAAACTAGCACTGCCCTTATCCACTGTCTCGATAGATTCACTAATTCGTGATCAGACGTCAGGCTTGGGCTATATACATATCAACATAACGGCACATGAAAATGAACTGCCCTAGTGCATATTCTATACCCATCTGTTAGATAGCCGCTTTCTTCGTACTCTCAATAGATATATCATTAACGGGACGAAATATGTGCATTATGCTGAAGCTATATATCATAGTTTGAAGGATCAGATGTTGTCTTCTTTCTCAAATAGGGTGTCTACTATACATTATTATATTCAAATAATGGGGTATCGAGAAGAGCTTATCTATCCACTGAAGTGAAAATAGCTAAATCTGACTAACTCTGCTACAGAGAGTATAAATTACGTTATCCGATAAATATACCTTTATCACTCAACTTCATTCTTAAGCACTCTTTCTATCTTAACATATTTGGAGGCTCGGTTAGAAGAACACATATTGCAGCGCTGGGTTATGTATATGCAGCTGTAAAAGCCATTATGTCCCTCATCAAGTCATTTTTGCTATGACACGGCACCAACGCAGTCAATTGCTTAGAATAAATGTATTAATCTGATCTATAGTTCACTTGAATAAGAGGAAGAGAATAGAATGAAAACTAATACGGGAATTCATCGTTATCAACTGTGCTTGCATATTACATGTATGGAAGGTAGAGAACTAAGATTGATACTAATTCTTTTCAATAGTATGAAAGGATCTTTACATTAGCAACAAGAACACAGCCTGACATAAAACTATGAGAGAGTTAACGAATTTTAGCCAAAAATAAGTTTTCTTAGAGATGGTTTTTATACCTCGAAGCCGACAACAGATTTACCTCGTCAGGAATTGAAGAATTGAAAGCAACTTCGCGAGTGCATTGATTTCATTGTAGTCTTCTACATGGCTCTCTGAGTTAATACTTTGCAGATAATCGATAAATCTTTCATTCTTTATATGATTCTACAATGTGATCATTTGCTTGAATATCTCCCACAGATAGTATAAACCCTCTCAATAACATATAAGAATATATACATAAAATTTTTACTCACTCATACCAATCCTAATTCAGATGTCTTCATATCTCGATTTATTCGATTAATACGCTGCCTCATTACCATCGATATAATCGTTTCGAAAAAAAATATTCCCGGCATCTTTATAGTTACACACACTATATATAGACTATGAAATGAAACGACTGGTTTATTATATCTCCTTTCTCTCTCTATTCAAAGTAAGAGCATTCTCTTAGTTGGATCATAACAATCCTCATGGATATTTTATTCTATATCCAAGTAACAGTTGTGACACTAGAACCTTAATACTCTCCATCAAACCAGAAAAACAGTGCGCATGGTAAGAGATTACGTAACTAGAAAAAGAAGCAATGCAACCACTTATTGATAATTAAATGAGCTATTACACACAAACAGTAATTAATATGCATCAAGACATAATATATTCAGCATTTATCCATAATATAAGTGTAGTGAACTTATTCAGTCTTTTGGGCAATGTATCCTCGCTTCTAGTATAATAGCGGGACAATATCCATCACTATTGTTAGTGATAAGTATCATAAACATCATTATAGAACCATTCTGTACACCCACCATCATTAATGATATCTTGATAATGGGTGGTAATATTTAACTTTCTCTAGGTCAGTATCGTGCGTAATTAATAGATCATTTTCATCAGATTTCCTTTTTCGTAGTGCCTCTCTATCCTTAATAGATAGTGATTAGTGTCGAAATTTATCGACAGAGTGAAGATAATCAATTATACCGCCCAGAGTCTTTTATGTCACAGAGGTGATGTATAAGAATCCAGATAATGTAGTCAGATAATAATGTAGTGTAAGTAATATAACAGGTATGTAGATATCTCTCATTCTTCCTAGATGAATAGTGAGGGTTTGTATTAAGTTTAAAGGATGTATCAATTTCATGATATAAGTAGTCCTTATACTTAGTCATTCAGGTAGGTTAGTGTTAATTAGTCTTATTTTTAGGTATAATTTAAGAGTAATGATACTTTCGATAATTGATGGATCATTAGGTACAAGACATTATTTGAGACTCAAGAGTACTGTTCTCTTTATAGTGTTTCAAGTAAAAGTTTTAACATTGAGTAACTTTGTGAATTTGTTAGGCCTTTAGACCCCGTAGCTTATTTTTCAATAATTTATAATCCTTGCCATTTAAGTAATGAACCTTTACCTTTCTCTTTATTGCATCCCCTTTCTACTATTATATGAATTTGCCGCCTGTTATATTTTACATTTGATTTGTCACCAGTATTTAATAATCTAATTACCGACGAAGATAAAGTAATAAATAATACTACTTAAGATATAACTATATCAAAGATATAGTAATCTGAGATCATAAATAATTGGATAATGTATCAGCAGTATAAGGCATTCCGAGTATAAAGATCCAGATCAGAGAGTATTAAGCGATAATAGATACTATGATTGATCATTAGAAACGCGTACAGCTGCTAAGTCGAAAAATTAAAGAGAATAATACATGAATCGATAAATTGAGCGATATAAACTAATATCCTGAAGATATGAAATGCTATTAATATTAGATGTATGGACCAAAATAAAAACATGGTTGAAAGGAATGAGCCCCTCTAAATTATTTAAGCAATTTCTGATAAAAATCAAATAATAGTTCTCCCTATTCCCATTCGATAATATTGTGAAAGACATTTTTATAAATACAGAATAATGCCAGTAATCGATGTGACTAACTCAAAGATATATTATTCAATTAAATATAAAAATTATTATCATGTTATTCCTTATGAGGAACCTTAAAGATCACTGTTGCTTCTCCAATATACTACGTAAAAACACTTTAAACTCACTCCTGCAACTATTGCCATTGGTATTCCTAACGGCAAACATACGCGTATATCTGTAAACGCTAATAACATGTATTCTATCGAATTTTAACTACCATAAACATATCCAGGCGCTAAGTGACCCCTAGAACAAAACTCGATTCAACACAATGAATATCCAATCCGCAATATCCACAAGATACATTAGGTTTATCTCGCTACGTCCTCTTAATAATATATTTCGTAAATGATAATCAGAAATGAAATAGCAATATCGCAACACATTTAGTCTATATAATCCATATTTTATCTGTGTTATATATAATAGACTATCACCTAACATAAGATATCATAGATAGATAGACTAAAAAAGTTATAATTAATGTAAAATAGTAATTAATAATAATTGAATGAATAATTGTTAAGATTAACAAAACAAAAAAGATAATGAAGCTTATTTAAAATTAAATATGATTCATATCAAGATATAAAATAATTATAAAGTCAATGTAATGAGCAGAAATTAACTGAAATTATAGACATGCATAAATTAATATGGAATTTCCAGTGATAGTGAATAATATATTTATTCTTACAATGTAATAATCATGTAAATTATTGTATTTATGGATATACATAGTTATAAACCCTGTAACACCCTATATATAATAGCCTATAATAATAATATACTTATTAATACTATTTAATATTAATATCCAGGAATTAATTAACTCCCACAAAGAGCTTTCTCTCTGTCAGTTAGTCTAAATAAGGTCTGATAAATTACAGGAACTTACCAAAAAAATAGGAAATTTTTTGCGACTTCATAACTTAGGTTCTTTTTTCCATGGATTCATGAGTATATATTTGTTGGTGCATGTGATTCATTATAGATTTTACAATTTAATAATTCAATTAAGCAAAGTGGTAGAGTCGGGTTGATTTCGGCGCAAAAAATATAGTATAATAGTTTATATTCATATTTATAATACTGTATAGAAAACATTTTAAAATCTTATGTAATATATAAGTCAAATAATTCTTGTATATATATAAGTGATGAATGTCTATAAATGTCGACGTAAATTATTTATCGGTTAAGATCTAGATCCAGTCATAATTTTGGTATATATAATAAATCAACCATGCATATTCCCGGAAGTGAACCTGAGAGAATAATTAATAACATTTATTTAATTTATATTATTATACGAGTATAGTATTATTATAAGAGTCTCAAGATTGTATTAATTAATTATTATTGTAATAAAATTGCATATAATATAAATTTATTATTTTTATTTTAATTATTTTTATATTTTAAATATATTACTAATTGTGTTAATGTTAATTAATATATCTATATTTATTTACTGAGTGTTTATTATATATTATATATTATAGCTTTAGAATCATATTTAAATTACTTTATAAGTTAGTTATGATTATCTTATAATGATGTATTATTTAGTATAATATATTTTTTAAGTATTAATACAAAAGTTGTAATTTATGTAATTTAAAATGCTGTGTATGGCCACTTTTAGTAATCTCTATATATATATAATATTATAATTTGTTGTTAAGCGAATTATTTCGTCATTCAGCATACTTAATTAGTCTATATTGTCATTTATTTGTCTACGTAAAATATGATAATTAGATACTTAGTTTCATACCAGAGTCAGGCAATAGTAAAACAATATTATGCACAATATTTATTAACTCATGGATATTATGTATGAGAAGTTATTTTAATTCTTCTAGGAACTTAACACTTAAATCATATTTGTTAACACTTTTATCTAGATAAGCAGTTATATAAAAATTAATTAATTAAGCAAGTTTTATCAATACCGTTATTAATAGGATTTTTCTAATATAAGAATCTACTGATTTGAATATAAAATATAATAATGGATGATGATGCTCATTCATTAGATTGAAATCGATCAATTTCAAGTTATCAATCAGATACTCTCAATATAATCACAGACGTCTTATTTAATTATATGAACAATACTTTACCATACTTCTACTAATATCCTTTATATTTTTATTATTTCTGTCTCTTTATTTATACTGCTTCATCAAATTACCTTAACAAATTGGTAATTAAAAACTATTACCACTTTAATATAATTAATTAATATTAAATATATAATATTATAATAATATTAATATTATATAACAATAATATTATAATATTAATTAATACTAATTAATTATGTATAATTATATATATATATATATATATAATATATTAATAATAATTAATAATTAATATAATTATATAGTAATAATATATACTAATAAATATATATTAATATATATAATATATATTAGTTAATATCTTAGAAGATCATCTATTAACATCTAATATTGCGTTATACAATGTGTTTCTCATGCACATAATTAAAATTTGATGTATTTATATTACCTTATCCATTTTAAATGTATAAATGTGTTTGCTGAATATTTAATTTCATTCATTTATATATTATATATTTCTATAATATATATAAATATTATATAATAAAAATTCGTAATTTATATTTTAATCAACAAATACGATTTGAAATATTTATATAAATAAATTACAATACTTCATAAGTAATCAATGTCTATTCTCCATATATTTAGCATACTACAAAATATTATTTTTAAAATAACTAATTCATTAACTAAAGAATAAAAACTCCACTTAATTTAAATTACTTGACTGATCATCCCATTAAAATAATACAATCATTTAAGTAGCAAAAGGAGTTCGTATAAATTAAATCTGATTTACATGAAAAGGTCTTATCTTAATTAAATTATATTCAAATATCACATAATAATAAGAGTAAGTAATAAAATAAATAATATAAAAAAATAAATCACTTACCTTAGTATGAAATTATATATATAGTATTAATAATATTATAATTGCGGATAATAATATACAATACACGTTTAAAGTAGGTAGTAAAAAAATATTTAATTGTCCGTATCCATATTGCCAAATAGAGATATTTTTTAATTAATAAAAAAATAAAAATATCATATATGTAGATAGCTAGTATAAATTATAATAGTATTTATAATAAATAAAATCCACGTTTATATCCTAACGCCTTAAATTTATCAAAGAAAAGAAACAATCTAACAGGATTCAATGCGTTACTGTTATTAGCATTCCTTATTATTGGACTTTTTGGTGTGTATTGGGAGATCATAAGGTCTGGCGCATAAAACGTTCTCATAAAGATAATATATAATTATTGTACTCTATACAAAATAAGTCAAGATTATATATTCTTAGACAAAGACTCTTATTATAGTTATATATAGTGATACACGCGATATAATGAATAAACATATATATGAGTAGGACGAAATTTACTATTTATTTTTAACTGAATACATTAATGATGAAAACTTAGTCATGCAATTGTTAAGTTATTAATTTAATTCAATTTATTAACTAGTGTCATTATGCGTGAAACAATTATTCAATAATTATAATTATGATTTCAAAATAATATAATTATTTCATTAGAGTTAATGTAATTTCTTGATGTGTTTGAATCTGATGTCCTTATTGAACATGACAGGTAAAACTCCTGTCTATGTATCTTAATTGATTTTTACTATTATAATTTTATAATATATATTAATATTAAGGATTTTTCAGATTATTTTAGTTGATATATATGTAATACTATCTTTAAACAAAATATTCTAGCATATTAAAATATTATAGTAGTGTATGGTTAAGAGTTGGTATATTACGATTGACTAAATAGATATGATTAGTTGTTGGTGATAGAAGGATAGTAATATATAACAATTAGATATATATATATATATATATTATATTACTTAGTATGATTTACAAATTAAGTAAAGTTATAAATGGGATATATCGTAAATTCTAGTATT
>JABUQX010100610.1:0-13241 GCA_015478945.1 Trachelipus rathkii | reverse complement strand
GAGTATTACGAGACATTTTTATGGTACTATGGGCTAAATTAATCTATAATAAATAACATTCTGATAAAACTAAAAACACTAAACAATTTTGCTGGGCAGGAAACATGTATACCCCTACATGTACTATAGTAGTATTGTATTCCCTGTGGTAGACAAGTAGGAGTACAATCCGCCAACAGAAGGGCCAACTCTTGCGTCTGTAGTAATTTAAATAGTTTTCCTTATGAACACTGCTCCAGACAAAAAGGTTGCTTTCAATCATGACAAGTTAACGAAAGAAAACGAGAAAAAGTATTTACATTGGAAAATCTTCTCTGAAATACTCGTATCTCAAGGACGACTATCCGCAAATAATAATATAATATGCATATTTATTATTATTAGATTATATATTATATATTATTATTATTATAATTTAATTATTATTATTTTATTATATATTATATATAAATATAATTATATCATTATTATATACTCTTGCCTTAGAATGGTATAGTAAAAAGTATAGTATAAATTTTAGTCATTGTATACAAAAAAATTGCAATTATAATTTGACCTTCAAGAATGACAATTTTTTTCACTACGTCCAACTCTAAAGTACTACACCAATAAAACTAACCGATCAAACAGTTACACGAGCTGTTCAAGACAACTTCAGTCTCCCTCGTTAACCGCAGGCGAAAGTACATTAATAAAAGAATTTAATATTCAATAACAAGAGGCGATACGTATAACAACAGAACGTTTTCGTTGCGCCAAAATACGCGATAAAGAAATTCGATCACTAGGGAATTGTTCCGAGCGCATAGCAAAATACTGCAGAAGCAACGTAATAACGTAATACGCCCATGGTAATATAGAATAGTAGAAGGAGAATATACTTATATAACAGCATTACGATGTATATATACGTATATACTAGTAGATAATTATATATAGTATATAGATATAATATAAAAATACGGATAGTCAACAAGTAATACGCAATATATAGATCTTACAATACCTGGTCCACACGAGTCCACTGAGTATATATATATAAGATTCAAGTGATAATAGTAATATAATATATAAAATATATCTTATAATATAAATATAAACAATAATAATCCATATAATAATAAATAACAATATAGTATAACAGTTAATTCCACATCATTGGCACCTTCAGTGTCAGCGAAGTGTACCTATTACCGTGGGGCTGGGTCCTGATTAGTATGAAAGTAGAAAGTGTTGGTTGTGACGATCTCATTACCCAGGTACCGGACTTGGTCACAAATCCACATATTTGCGCACAACGAGTTAAATTGTTTTGACTCGCCAAGGTTCATAACCACTTCCCTATAAAAAATTATATGTTATTCCTTCGAAGCATTTTCGCCACGTGGTTGTCATAACTAATACACGACAAACCTCATAAAGATTTAGAAATATGATGCGATTCTTTTCACACAACGACACATTGATGCGGCTTTTATTAAACAGGTATTTAAAAATAGCTTGACAAATAACGCCTGCACTATTGGGAGAAATGTCACAAACAATATAGTCACTGATCCTATATACAAATTTTCACCACTGTTTTAGACAAATCTCCTCTAGACAAAATTGTTAAATACCAAACAATAGGGGGCGATAAACCGGTTTAGGGGCGCATACGCAAGCGTATCATGTGTACGGACGCGTGCCGCCACAGCGGAACCATGCTTGTTGGGGAGCGCGGGTGATACGCTGACCGGATGACGTGAGGCTGCCGCCAGACAGATGATGCTGGCACAATGATTGAATAAGGGAATAGCTCCCGGGAGTGAACCTAATTACAGTACCGCAGGGTATTGTCTTTTGGTTGATTGTGGTGGTGGGGAGCGATCACAAGGGAACCACGCAGGCCTCCCACAGCACAGATCCAGATTACGCGTGGCGTCAGCAGCGAAGGCATCGAGCTTGAGTGAACACGGAGTCAAGTTAAGAGTGGATTAGTAATAGCGATAAACAGTTTCAGCAGCGAATGGTACAATAACTTTTCCGCGACCAACCGTGAGAGAAAATGTGATCTAAAAAGTCTAAACTGTTATATAAAATCGACGAACATAGATAATAAACGACAGCATCGGCGACGGTCTATTTCACTCGTCAAAAAAATTCTAGACAAAACTATATTAATTATAGGAGGAATAAGCGAGGAGAATAAGCGATATAAATAACGCAGCGGAGGTAAGGCAGGACTACAGCGGCGATCATCTTAAATAGCACAGAACGTGAATTAGACTATATATAAGTAGTTAACATAAACACAACACAGCAACACTACTAAAAGAATATATATACGAATAATAGATAATAAAGATATATAAATAATTATTGTAATATTATCATAGCAATACACCCCGCTCATCTAGGGGTAGTCCGCTACGCACCTCGCACCTCGAGAAAACGATCCGCTACGCCTCCGCACTTATCAGACCATCAAACCTCCGCATCGCAAGCCGCATTCCGCACGTCTCCGCTAATCATTCACTACCACAAAGATTTAATTAAATCAATGTAATACCTTCAAAATTTATTTAAAAGTATTAACAAGGAATGAATTTACAAAATCTAAAATTTACCACTCCTCTCATGCGTCTCAAGACAAGAAATCCTAATCCGTTCAAAAAGAATTAGTGTTCAAAATAAAACAGTTAAGGCGTACCTCTTGCCCTCAAAATATCCCACATACAAATATACGTCTACAGCGAGACTAGGAGAGTATAGTATAATTATGAACAAGTCAAACAATCTGCTGGCTGAAAGGGAAAGATTCTTGTGAATAGAAGCTTGTTAGTTCTTTTCAGCAGTCCATTGCTAATTTTAGGTCCTCACCTAAATCATTCGCCTACTTCGAAATAATTTGACCACCCTGGTCCACCATAAAAGTCATACGATAACAGACTAGCAGAATCCATGAAACCTCACTCCTGCAGGTCGATGCAATTTACGTATCAGCTCGGTACATAAAGTATAAGTAAAATAATAATAGTATATATATATAATATGTATATATAATAATATATTATATATTATTAATAATATAATGCTATGTATAATAATATAGGATAATCGTTGTAATATATACAAGTAGCTTATATAATCTAGAGTTATAATATATAACTATAGATATAATAAATTAATAAATAATATATATAATATAGTATAAAAAGTATGTTTATCATCTAAATTTATTTGGGATAATAAACGAAGAATCCGAAGAAAGGAGAAGAGACCAGTGATGCATCTTAATAAAAGTTATAGATAGGGCAAGAGTCCTTACTTCTAGAATCGCATTGCATGTTATTTATTATATATATAGTAACTTAAGGATGGTCTACTAAAATTACATTAGTAAAATAAAGGAGTGCAGTAAAATGGGTGTTGTCCTAACTTCCCTCTCCACTTCCCAAGTTAATAGAATTATGTTTCATTTATTATTTTAAAAAGAATTTTCTTAATAAGTAAGTTCATTTAATTTTAAAAATAATGCGGAACAAAAGAGCGAAAACTTTTTGATCCGCCCGAGACATGCAAGTCCGCTAAATTCCTGACGACTCCGCACCTCCACTACCGCACCTATCTGGATAGTTCCGCTCGGAGGACTAGCGACTAGCGACTAAAGGCGGAAGGCCTCAGCCTGGATATATAAATAATATATCATAATATTATATAATTATATATAGTATATATACTATAGTAGTATAAATATATATATATTTAGATTATTATATATATATTAGGATATAGTTTCTAGAACTTTTTTTAAGAATGCCAAAAATTTCTCCGGAATTCCGCGTCCAGTCCCTAAGACTTAAAACCATCAACTATAATATAGAAGAAGTAAGTAGTAAACAACATTATTGTGGTAGAGCAATGCATTATTGTAAGTAGCAGAATAGTATAGTAAACGGTAATATTTATTAATAGAGTATGGGATAGTAAGCGTCATATATAGAGGTATGTATATATATATAAAAGGGCGCATGTAGACGGCGGTTGATATTTCAGAAAGACAAATGGAAGAACGGATATATAGAAAGATAAACAGAAGATAATAGTACGTAGTATATATAATAAATAATACTAAGGTAATAAATATAATTTTAAAAAAGATATAATATATATAGTAGATAAGCTATAAATAAGTATATGATATATAGTAACAGATCATATAGTAGATATATAGATAAAGTTATATATAAAAAATAGGATTTGTAAAGTGTTTCAAGTTGGAGCAACACAGAAATTTCATTTTCATTTTTTCCAAAATAGGTAACAAAAATGTTGAGATTATGTGGAAAGATACACAATGTTAACTAAAGTTAAGTTTCAATCAAAATTGGTTGTGTATAATAAAGGCACAATTTTTAGTATTATGTATTATAAATATTTATAATAAAGAACTAATCTTAAAATTATATACATATATATATCTAGAATAGCATATAAAGAATTATATATATATAGAATAATATTATATAAATAGTATATATAATAAAATATTAAAAATAAGGTATATATATATATATAATAATAGCTATATTATATATGAATATATATAATAATAAATATAATATATAGATAGTAGTAAATAAACACAATAATAATATATATAAAATATATAATCACGCCACTCAGCAGAACAGGGTCAAAGTTTTATGTAAACAATCGTTTATAATAAGATATATAATAAATAATATATATATATATTATAGATAAGATATAATATATATATAGTAATATAATAAAATATAGTATATAGATATATAATATTTATTATATAGATATTATATATATATAGAATATAGAATATAGTAGAATATAAGGTATACTATAGGATGAGGAGCTAAGTAGAGATATAGTAGAGTATAGTAAGAAGAAAGGTAGATAGAGGATGCACAGGCGACTCACGAGAAGGTGGTTCAAGATTTGTTTATGGAAGGCTAACGTTATATAGTATAGCATATAATAATAAATATATACTATATAAGTAGTAGATAATAGATAGTTAGATAGATATACTATAATATAAAGTATATACTAAGTATAATACTTATATATAATATAATAATATAATATAGATAATATATACAAGTTTATAGTAACAGAAAAAAGGAATACAATTTGGGAATCCTGGTTTTAAAGAAACACTTAAAAAATAAAAAAAAATGGTTAAAAAAAAAGGGAAAAAATGGAATAATTAAACTTTTAATTAACGTAACGTTACGTTGCCTTAGTGATGTGTTTAAAACAAAGAAAGCCGCAAGGTGACCGCATAGGGCAGGAGTCGGTCTCCGCTCGGGGAACGATGTACGACTATCGCCCCTCTGGGGAGGGCTCCGAACCCCCGCCTTGTATTAGTATCCATGGTTCCTCGCCCCCCCTACGAGGTATCTGGATAAAACGCCGCCAGACCTTATGTGCCCGTCGGCTGCGAGCCCACTATGTGCGTAAATAGTAACGTAATATATATAGATAATTATATATATACAAGATAATATAAACTATATATTAAATTAAGTAGAAGTTAGTATAGCATAATGTATATGGCTATTACTATATTACTAATTTAAATAATAATATCTACTTATAGGTAGAATAGATTAGTTAAGCACGGGTCGGGAAGGTATGAGTGAGAAAGGGATTGATATTATATATATAATAGTAAGCGATGTATATATAGCGATACTTAGGCGGCATGGTGATGTTAAGAGTATAAGTAAGTATTGTCCAGACGAGGGGTATCGGGATGAAAGCGATGTATTATAATGGAAGGGTGGGGCGCGAGACTATAATCCAGAGATGAGAGGCGTATCGGAAGGCCGCGGAGCGAGATCGAGCGGGCGGCGGAGGGAGAGTATAATAGGGGGCTAGAGCACGGGAAAGAGCGACCAGTGTAGGTATAAGCCGTTCGAGAAGTAGAAGTAGAAAATCATATAAATATAAGATCAGTAGAGAATGGGTATGCTAGCTAGAGATGAGGCGAAGAGGATAGGCGCGATAGCGTATCTGTGTTAGGTCGGTGTGATCGGTCAGAGTGACCGTTAGAGGTGGGGGAGTTACGTTATAGTGTGTCGGGTGGGGATATGGTAGGCATATACCTATCGTTATAGGCGGTCGTATTAATAATATAAAGATATTTAATAACAACACAGATAGGTACCGTAGATAAGGAGAATTCGAGAAATTAAGTAACTATGGTATATTTTAAATACTATGCTACGATACTTAACTAATAATCAGGTAAGTACTATTATAAGATATATAGGTATATCAAGCTATATATATGTATATAATATATATATATAGATAAGTATATATTAGAATTGCGTTCAATAACACGTTTTTCATTTCAATCACTATAGATATATATACGATTATCTAGAAGACGGTAGTATATATAGGATATATATAGTATAACTTATAATTGCCTGAATAAAGCTAACTTAACTAGATATATTAAAAAATAAGCCCGTGGGAGCTAGCGCGGGAGCTCGGGCGTAGCCAGCCCGGCGGAGAGCGGGATATCCTACGGATATACTAGATATATATATAGCATAGAATATATTATAGTAATATACATACGCATCATAGATAATATAGTATAATAAGAAGTAGTATATATATATATATACTAGTATATAGATAATATAGTATTAAATAAATAGGAATATAAGTAATATTAAATAATAATAAGTAGATATATAATAGTAGATAATAAGTATACGCCTGATAACTCTGATATGAATAATATTAGAAGAAGTATAATTATAGAAATGTATATTATATAATATAATAGTAATTAAATGATAAGTAGTATAAGTATTTGATTTGTGCACGTGAGAGGATTTACTTTTTCAGACCGGCGTACATATTCAACACCGTACATGAATGTTTTTAAGAGATGGCAGAGTATTGTTTCCATTTTCAGTAAGAACAAACATATTAATGTTAATATAGTGCATTATACATTTATAACTTAAATAATACTTTCATAGCACAAATTATGTGATTCCGAAAATTATTCTTTTGCGTTGCATTAAATATTTAAGATACAACTGAACGGCCAATGGAAACGCTGCAATAATATAGTATAATATTCCCTCCCCCAAATGAATAAGTAATACTATGTACTATAAATAGTAACATAATATCATTAATATAGTATATTATATGTATTATACTATAATATATTATATAAGATAAGAATTGATAATAATTGGGAAGATATAAGAATTATAATATTATATATGAAAATTTACATTGAAAAATTATAAAAGTAATAAATGGAAAAGTAAACTTCCAAGAGCAGAAGGATGGTGAGAGTAAGACATTTCAAACTTTCAAAAATTAATTGTAATATAATATGAAAAAAAGAATAAAGATAGTTTACTAATTTTCCCAAATAGATCTTGACTACGATAAAACTGTAAATATAGATTGTTTTAAAGTAATAACGGACGTCATTTAGTTTTGTCTAGTTTAAACATCTAAACATAGGTATATTATTATTAATTATTATATTTATTATACTACGCATAGTTATTTATGTAAATTTTATATTATATTATATAAGATGATATGGATTAGAGGAATGTAACAAAGAATTTACTGTGCAAAAGGTTTTTTTTTTGGTAGTTTTGAAGCAAACATTTTAAGGATTCAGAGTCTTGTTCTTCTCGGAAAAAAATATTAAAAACGTGAAATTCTGACGTTGAAGGAATTTCATATTCAATTACTAGTTGTTTTTTACTCTATTGAATCATTGATATATATAACGTATATGAGTATATTACTAAAATAAAAATAATGAATAATATAAGATAATAATAACTATAGATTATAGAGACGTATATTAGATTGCAAAATTGTTACAGTAATAATTAAGCTATATAATATGAATATAAAAGATTATAATAATATATAATAATATATAATAGTATAATATATATATATAGCATATAAGTAATATAATAATATAATAATATATATAAATATATAATATCAGAATAATAAATATAGCAGTATGTATATAAAGAGATATAAGGTATAATGAGATATAGATATATATAAATAGATAAGAAGGCGCGACATATATAGCAGGTATGTAACGGGAGACCTATACCATGTGACTTATTGGAGGGCCCGATAACGACGATTATAAAAAATAAATACAATAGAGTTTTGTTGTAATGCGGGACATAGTACGTGAGATATATATATAAATATATATATAGTATAATATATATAATATATATAATATACTATATATATATCTATACTATATGATATAGGAATAGGTATGATATACTTATAGCAGATTGTAAATATGCCACGAAAAATTATTTAGGATTTTTTAAATAAATTCTTAAAAAAAATTGTTAGGTTTATAATCTGATTTCCACAAAGTGGGCTAGGGGATATACAACCTCAAATTTCAACAAGTGCAACCGGCAACCCATCCGCAGCTTCCAATGTTATGGATGGATAGCATAAACGGCTTTAACAATGAACGTATACTCAATTCAAATAGCAATCTAACAAATTCTGCAAGGTTCTTAATAGAAAATCAAACGAAAATGGTTGAACAGGTAAATTATTACTGGTTTCAATAGTTAAGGGATAGAGCGGGATGAGTTCCCAATGAAAGGAAAATAAAGGAAAGATTTATTAACTAAAAAAAAAAAAACTCAATAAATAAATCACTTTAATGCAACAAAAGGAAAATAATCTATATATTCCTTTTATAAAGAAGTAAAACGATATAGAGAAAGCTACGTAGATATTAAATTAATAATAAGAAAGTAGGCAAGCAAAATATGATATTTGTATAGTAATATTGATTTTATAGCAATAATATATGTATAAATAGATATATACGTATATAACCTATAAGATATATAAGAGTAAGAAATAATATAAATACAATATAGTATATATTAGATAGGATCGATAAGTGATAAGATAAGTGATATGATAAGTATATAGTATATAATAGATATAAAATAGTATATTGATCTATAGCCGTATAATCTATATATACTAGAATATATATATCAGCTAAGTAATAAAAGGAGCTATACCGAAGGTGGGGCACTTCCGGCTCTTTAGTGCCCGGCAGGTCCGCTAGTCCGCTCGACGGCGGACACCAGATATGTCGGACTAGCGAGGGTCGGGAATCGCAGGAAATTAGCGGACTGCACGGCGGATCAAGAAAAGTTCCGCTTTGTTCCGCACGTTATCACAATGAAAATATACAGTTTACCGATTAAGGATCCAATTGGACGACCCACTCCACACTTAACGAAGTTGAGAACTAAGAGATACTTTAGCTCTGAACTACGTTTTAAATAATACAACTCCATAATAATCTCAGCTACTTTAAAGGTACCCCATATAATAAAGGAACATTTAAATGATTTATAGACCTAATTTTTTTTCTTTGTGCTAGGGCAACAATACTTTAATTATATATTATACTATATATAAAGGCAAAATATAAATCAATTCTGTGTAAAACCCAAATATACATATATAGTCTTCCTATATAAGTAGAATATATATAGTATAGAGTCGTATACTAAAGGTATATCTAATAGTTACTATACTAAGTAAATATATACTATATATAGTACATATAATATAGGGTAATATAGTAGATAGGAGTATACGAGGTATAAGATATATAAGATATGCTATATACGGTAATGTATATAAGCGTATAGCTAGTAATATAGCGCAGGGCATATATCGTAAATATCTAGTGATATATATAGTAATATGATATATAATGTAGGTATATAGTATTGGTTACACAAACGATGTAATTAAATACATTGATACATTAATTTAAGATAGTGTAATATATATAAGATAGTATTAAATGATAGGATATATATAGAAGTATAGATCATATAGTATATATATATACCCGATCATATAATAGTAATTATATAGTATATATAATATCGATAAAATAATATACATATATATAGTATATAGTATCTAATATATATATTTATATATTATTATATTTAGTGTAATAAAACCTAACTAATATTATTATATAATAGTATAATATATAATATATATATGTATATATAGTATATATAAATGTATAATATACTAGCTTATATATTATAGTATATATACCACCATATATATAAATATATAATATATTATATTAATGATAAACTAAAGAATAAAAGAGTTAGAATAATAACATATATAGATAAATAATATATATATAGCGTATATAACTACTACCGACTACTATACTATGATCATCGCGCCCCGTGACAACATTATACTAACTAGGCATACCTCCATCACCTCATATACCACTACCGGCACCTACGACTCACTGCAATATACTATACTCATAAACAGGCCTAGCTACCCGCCAGCATACCCTTACACCTAACCGCCAAGAACCTCAGCCTCCACCCCACTACCCCCCTCACCACGTCCTATCCAGCGCTAGCTCACTCGACCCACGCAATGATCTTACAGGCATGTAGCCGACGGCTCAGCAGGATCGAGCTCTACAATGTGTATCCCACAAACACTCCCTTCGGCACGCCAGAACTAGACCCTTTAAATCGGGTCCCGGCGACCCCAGCGGCTGTCAACGAACAATTCCAGCAAGGAGGCAGAAAGCATTAGCGCTGAGGCCACCCCCCTACACCTCTAGTCAACCGCACCTGCCGGCCAACGCTGAACCCAACACCCACCACTCCCCCTCCATCACCCACGCACAATCTCTCACCTCCAGCAACCCCGCGCCACGAAATTTCTCTTGAACCTGTCTCCATACCAAAACATACATACCCATCACATCACCGCCTCCCTACCCACTTCGACCCCTGTAGACGCGACAATTCACGTATCCCCGCGCCGGCGATACCCTCCTGCACCGCCAACCAGAGGTCCAGCCTCTGACCTGCTTCAATCTGCTCCCCACCTAACCCTTCCTCGGGAAAGCCTCACACTATGCAATCCATCTTGCCACACTCCCCACCGCACCCCCACTACCCACCCCCCCTCCACCCAACAACACACACACAACCCCCACCACCCCACACACACCCCACACCTACCACACAACACTCACACTCCCCCTTCAGCCAAATAATATTCTTAAGTACAGGACATATACCCCCAATTAAGTGACTGCATTATAAATCATACTCTGCTCGAACGGTCGCAAATCTAAACCGCGAAGCCTCGGACACGTGCGGACTGCGACTCACCCCCGCCGGGCAGGCTTTGATGCGATCTGAATACAGTGCCGAGAAGCGCTAGCCGACACAGTTTTCTCGATGTGCGCGGTGCGCTAGCGATAGCCCCTAAACGAGGCGGGTGCCACCTATGCTTACATAATTAACGTTATATATATACCTATAAAGTACCTAGCTAACCCTACTATATAATATATAAATAGTAATCTATAATAATAGATATAATAAGCTATTATATATAATATATATATAATTTGGTAAGGTTGGCAGCCGCAGGAACGTTCGAATATGAATAAACGACTGAAACTGTTCAATTTCAATTTTCAAACATATGTATATACACCTATAACTTTATATCTACAAAAGTATGCCTAATCGTTAAAAAATCGATTACGCTGATAAAAAATCGATTATTTTTAAAAAATCGATGTTTTAACATTACGTAACCTCAACAATTACCTAAAAGATTTTATAAGAATTCACCAAGAAATCCTTTGAATATTCTAATCATTATGAGAGGATTTTATAAGTATTATCTAGGGATATCTCTTGCTTCCCTATTATTGGTAAAATATTTTATAATAATGTTCAAATAATATCCATTGAATATCTCAAAGATTTCGAAAAGATTTTATAAGAATGACTTAAGAATATCTATAAAATATCTTTATTATTGTCAAAGTTATTTTAATACGAATATATCTTACGAATATCCCTTGTATCACTATCATCACAAAAAGATTTTATAGGAATGGCAAAGAAATCTCTTGAATACTACAATTATCATAAAAAGATTTTTTAAGAATGTTGGAAGAATATAACTTTTCTCTATCGTAAAAAGATTTTATAAAAATCCTTCAAGAATATCTCTTGAATTTTTTAATTATTATAAAAATATTTTATAAGAATTTTCCACCAATGTCCATTGTGTCTCAGTTATCATTAAATAATATCCCTTGAATATCCCTTATTATTTATTGTAAAAAGATTTTATAGGAATAAACTAAGAATACTCTTTGAATATTTTAATTATCATAAAAGGATTTTATAGGGATTACGTTAAGTGTATTCAAAGAATATCCCTTAATTATTCCAATTATCATAAAAATATTTTATATCAATGAGTCAATTATATCATTTGTGTCTTTAGTATTGATAAAAGATTTTACAAAATTTCTCCACGAATAATCTTTGCATCCTTACTGTCGATAAAAATTTATTTTTTTATAATAAATTTTGCACCTCAGGGGCATTGCCCTTGTCTAGTAAGAGAATTACTCAAGGTAACTGCTTCCTAGGACTCAAGAATATCACATGCATGTTCAGTTATCATAAAGAAGATTTTATAACCATGACTCATAAATATTCACGTTCTGTCTAGTCCTAATACAGTAAAAAGATTATATAAAAATGACCCAAAAATATCCTTTGAATATCACAATCATCTTAAAGGGATCTTATAAGAAAGGCTTCAAAAACATCCCATGAATATCCTAATTATCGCAAAAAGATTTTACAAGACTGATCCACCAATATTCTTTGTGCGTATAATACTATTGAAGATTTAGTAAGAATTCATGAGAATATTCTTTGAATATTATAGTTATTGTGAAAAGATTTTTTAAGAAGTAAAAGTATAAATTTTATAAGAATTTTATGATTTTAGAAAATAAAAGAATGAAGAGAATATACCAGTAATCTTAAAAAAAATCTTACAAGAATGCTTCAAAAATATCGCATGAACTTATCGTAAAAAGATTTACAAGAGTTTGTTTGTATTTCTATTATCGTTAAAAGATTTTATAAGAATGGTTCAAATTCTATCCCAAAAATATTGAAAACAATCTTATAAGAATGCTTCAAAATACCCTATTTATATCTTTATGGAAAAAAAATTATTATAAAAACTCAACAAAATCCTTTGTATCCCTATTAACGTTAAAAGATTCTATAAGAATAGTTCCAGAATAT
>JABUQX010100609.1:10000-25051 GCA_015478945.1 Trachelipus rathkii | reverse complement strand
AACTTATTTAGATCTTTAGAGAGGTTTGAATTGTATTTCTAATATGGTCTACATGTGAGTAATGACATTTACGAAACCAGGTGAAGATTGGAAAATAAATAAACTTCTATCTTTCAGGTTAACATGAGTTTTGAGATTTTTAGGTGATTAACACGTTATCCTTGTTGAATGTTCTATTAACAAGAAACACAAATCTTTACGATAATTGACTTGTTTCAAATTTTGTTTAAGGCCATGAACACATCCGTAACCGAATTGTAAAGACCCCGACTTATGAAAGATTTTGTCATAGATATTGTTTTCCATCATGTTCAATAATGTCTGTCTTATCTTTAATTTTTAACTACATTTTTAACATATTCATATACTTCTAAAGATTATGTAAAGGCAGAGGGGATTCCGATATATTCTTCTCAACAGATGCATCAAGAATTATTTCATAATCCTGCTTCATACATTCCTCGATCAAAAGTTAAGGGTTCAATAATTTTGTTGTATAGTCTGATATTTTGTTATAGCAGGATGTAGATCCATAGAAGCCGGGGAAGGTAAAGTTAATTAGAAAATGATTTTCGGAGGTCATGATTACAGTTTCACATACACTGATTTATGAAGTAGAGTCTTTACACTATCGAGCTTCTTCCGCTATAAGCACTTATACACAATAGCTGTACCAGCGTGATTGGGTAAAGGATTCCCTTCGACATTCTATTATATACTCTTACGGTCTTTTCTAAATTGAGCGTTATTCAGAGGTATATAGTGTACATTAGGAAAACTTATAACTCTGTAATCTTTAGGAAATGTATCACTCTTAGTAACTGAGCCTAGTATTTCCAACATACTGGGTTTACAATATCGCTGTAAACATATGCTACACCAGGGTCATGTAACACTGTTGAAGGGTCACATACAAAATGTAGTGAATCATCGGTGTTGCTTTTTTCGCTACAAGCTTACTTAAATACTCTTCCATAGTGGGATATATATAATGTATTAAATTCATTTAGAGGTCTTTGATATCTTTAATTCTCAATATTGTATCATCGCGTAAGTATGTATACATTTACGAAACAGCTCTGAAGTGTAGGAAAATAAATAAACTTCTATCTTTCAGCTTCACAAGAGTTGAGACTTTTAAGTGATTAACACATTGTCCTCATTGAATTACATAATATTAACTAGAATACTATCTTTTTTTTTATACGACTTGATTTAAATTGTTGGTTCAAATCTACGAACACATCGGTAAGATTTAATGAAAGTCCCTCTGATATAGTTTTATGCGTTCAAAAAATATTTTTTATCGGCTCTCTCGATAGCTCTCATATCTGTGTTTATATTTTTAATATGTTTATAACATACTTTAAACATATTTTACAATGCCGTTAATGCAACCAGGCATATTCTCTACACGCGCACTCGTATCATTTCGCAATTAACCCAACTTCGTACTTTCTCGCTCGCAGTATTATAGAACTCATACTCTGTAGTAAAGTCTTGATATATTTATTTTCAGATATAAGTCCATAGAAGCCGTTGACGGCAACGTTAAATGAAATGATCTTCACTCTCCATGGTCACAACGTAAACTGATCAATGTTTTAATTTCGCAAGCATTTATATAACTGTTAAATCACAGGGTGACCGTTCCTGACAGATGTTTATGTTCACCTTTCCTTACATCCATAATATTTTTTTTCTACTTTATAAGAAAGATGTATGATCAAACCGTATTTTCTGGATTTCTTGTTTATAGAATCCCCCTTTTATTTTTTCTCCGTCTAATCCTCAACGAGATGTATATAATTTTAACATGTCTCTCGGGAATTCTCTGATAGTATCTACTTTAAAAACCTCTCTTGACCATCCTGCTACATATCCTTTTCTGAAATTTTCATCAGTTTCTGGATACTTCACATAATCTTCCTACTTTAATACCAGGGTTAATCTTTTATTTTTCCCTTGGGGTTGATAGGTACAGCAGGGTTTTGTCTTCACCATCTCGAGAGGGGTCTTCTTAAGTGTTCTATTGATAAGACGATTATAGAGTAAGCCAGGTCTTGTAGTATATCGAAATATTTCAAATGTGTTCATTCTTCGGTAAAATATCTATGGCATTCTTTCTTTTATATTCGTTGTACGCTTTCAACTATGGCGCTTTATTAACTGAAAATGTGTCTGTAATACCCATTCATACTTTTCGAGTAACTAGTTCTTTGGAAACTCTTTACTAAGAATTCTGTACATTTATCTGCCAGTATCATGTGACGGATACTACCATCTACATTTATATTCTTTGACTGCTATAGCAACAGTCTTTTGATTTTTTATCTTAAAATGCATACCACAAGTCTCTGCGAATTATAATTTCTATCACAAAAAAATATATTGATATACCTTCTTGTAAAGATTAAAATTTTATTATATAAAACACGTCTTGTTGCCATGCGCTATCTAAATGTGGAGCTATGGTTTTCCGTGTCGAAATTTTTTTCGTATATGTTTATGAAGGTTAAAGCATCCACACTTCAATATTATTATTATTTGAAGGAGAATTAATTTTTGGAATACTTTGGACAAATCTTGAAAATACCCCGTAACTGTATGGTGGTTTCACAATCAAAGTAATATTTTTCGACCGCTTCCTTAGCCCATGATTTACAATGACATTAACAATAAAAATTATATCATTATACTGAAAGGTTATAAAAAAAATCAGCTATATATATATGAAATATATCTATTTTTAATTACAAAATAATAATTACACGATTTTAAATTACAAGTACTAAAAAAGCAAGTATACAGAAAGATTAACATGGTTATATACTATTTAAATACAAATAATACAATGCATATAAAAATTACAATAAATAATTAGGAACAAATCCATTTTAAGGAATGTATGGTTTTTCTTATTCTTCCTGCACTTGAACTAATGTGGTTCTACTTATCAGCTTTAATCTATCCTATGCAAAAGAAAGTACCAGGGGACTTGCTTCAGGTCTTGGAGATATTGGGAATATTATCCAGATTACTAATCTTTGTTTTATTCTGGATTAAAGTTCTCGAAAATTAATAGTCAAGCTTTTGTTTGATCCTGTTCCATCCAGTTACAGGATCCTTCTTCTATCACGAGAGATCGGTAATCAAGTCAACAATATTCGATCCAGCTATGACTTCTCTTTCAATAATGATTTGACCGAGCCATGTTATGTAATCTTGATCTTTTAAAATATTAAATAGAGCGTTACCCTTATTACCTTACTCCTGCATTGGCAAGCTTTCCTTTTGAGGTGGAGATGTTGGATTAGCGTCTGTCGTTTCACCAATAGGTTGTATACTGCTGCAGTGGCTGAATCTTCCTTTGTGATTTAAAAAATTTTAGATCTACTAATTTTGTATAGCATTTTGATATAGAATCTTTTTCGTAACGGATCAGAGATAGATGAGTGTGCAGTTCCTTCTCGTAAATTATTGATTTGTCAACTTGCGGATCATATAAAAACTCATAGGCGCTGGTGAATCAACGGTCTGTAAGGATGACCCACCCTGTTGAGTTGAAGTATGATGAGGTTGCTCAAATGGTTGTTGTGTTGTGGTTGATGCTGTTTTTGTTGCTGCTGGTGTTGGTGTTGGTGTTGATGTTGTTGTTTTTGTTGTGTTCGCATCTATATGTTCATGCCATTGTTGTGTTTGGTGGTCTTGCAGTTGTTTCCTGTGTAATATTCAACCTTCTCATAATCACGTGGTTAGGTAAAACCACTACCTCACATTGGCAACCAGCTTGGTTATCAAAGGTGCTATAACGGAAAAGAATAAATGTAGGAACACACCCTCCTCCTTTGTGTAATAGCTTCTTTTTATTTTAAGTCTTACGTACCAGCAAGTAATGAGTCTAGACGATCGTAATCTATGAGTTCTGTTAAAGGATATCCTCTTATAGATTTTAGGCATACTTCTGTGGGTAACATGTTAAAAAATTTTATCTCACAGATCACCATAAAGTATATCAGAAGGTTCAGGGTTTTTACATACTTTGATATGCGGTTAGAATTCTGTTGTACGAGAAGTACTCAGTATCTCGCGGTCATGTATTACTGTCTCAATCTCGTTTTAGTAGAATTTGTAGCGCGGTAGTTACACTCTATGCGTGTCTTTAGGATGAAAGCTCACAGAGGCAAAGAACCATGAGGTATAGATTAACTGTCAACATATACGTTTAGGAACTTCGTTGAGTATGGGGGAAGGATTTCGGGAAATCCGATCCATTTGACCCAACGATTTACAGCCTTCTTTGGCTCGTACATGATATAGATAAATTGCGTGTTTAGTGATACTATCTCAGTCTTATATCGATAAAGATTTTCTGAGCTTATAAAAAATACTGTGATGTTTCTGCTATATCCTCATTCACTCTGATGCACATAGTAATAATCACTTAAATATAATCATTAATATAAAATCAAATCCTCAAGGATTATAATTTTATGTCCAGTAAACATTGAAGAGCTTTTATGTTATATAACCCTTCGTGAAAATTGGATTACATCTTTTGTAATCTTTAAACTTTTCTTTGTAAACACGGTAACACCATATGATTTTAACAGGCTTTTGTTCGAAAATTTCAACTTCCTTTTAAAATGTTTAATAACATGAAAGGTTTTCCCGTCTCACATGTTGACCAGACACAGACATGTACAAGAGCAGAAGCCGGAACAAAATTTTACAACGTCTGCAATCTTAGTTGACATCGTGGGGCTGGATCACTATATGAAAAGAAAGGTTGCATTTATGTTATAAATGTCACCTACTCAATAAAACAATAGTATGTGATGAATGGAAGGAGAAGAGTGAGATAATAAAAGTGACATGTGAAATGCAAACACCAATACACGCACATAACCATCTTAAATAAAAAATATGACTTGAATCCAATAGAATCAGTAGATCAAAAATAAGCAATAGAGGGAGTAGAGAGGAAGGGGAGGGGGGAGTGGGAAGGGTTGTTTGAGTTACTGATTTAGATTTAGGGTATTAAAAACGTAAAATTTTTTACGTTAAATATAACATGAAAAGCATAAAAAAATTAGTAAAAAACAAAAATAAATAAAAAAATAAAATAAAAAAAAATAAATATTTGAAAAAAATTAAGGTGAAAACAGAACACCATTGCGTTCTCGGGCCTGATCGCACATGCAGGACGATGGGGCGCGTGAGCGCGCCCCAATTCGCGTCGGACCGCGCCGGCGAGCGCGCCTGCGGGCGCCGCACGTGTGACGCGTCTGGTTTCGCGGCGGACTTCGATCGACGGGTATGGTGAAGGTCTGCCACCAAGCGCCGGTTTTCGCGGCGCGGATTGGCACGGCAGGCGCGCCTGCGGGCGCCCACACGCGTCGACTCGGGGCCTGTTGACACAACCCGCATTGCCATGAGAGAGACTCAAACATTCATATTCGAAAAATATGACTTGAAATCAGTAGATCAATAGAGAGGTCAATAGATCAATAGATCAATAGAATCAAGTAGAATCAATAGATCAAGGATGGACAGGAGGCTAGCGAGATGGTGATTTGATTTACTGATTATACTGATTTACTGCTTTAGGATATGTAAACGTAAATTTGTAGTTATAAAACGAAAGAAGTAAGAAATTTTATTTAGTTATTTATTTTTATTTTATTTTTTTTATGGTTCTGAACCATATTTTCGAAATCTTACAGACCCCTAACATATATAAAGAACATTTGTATCATACAAAAATTAATTTTAAATAACTCAGCCCGCACGGGCCAAGCACCGGTGCAGCTGCTCAACTCATACTTCTGAGTCAGACTCCTCTTCATTCATTTCCCTTCTTATTCTTCTTTCATCCTTCTTCCTCCCTCGACCTCTGTTTTTGCACTCTGTTGCTCATTTTTCAGTAGGAACCCCTCAATAGGGCCTAGAACGCCTAATACGGACTCTTAACCATCAATATTCGAACTCTACAGGCTCGATAACCATATATAGAACACCAATACTTTGTTTTATACAGAATGTTTATTAACTCGCACGCAGCTGGCTCCAAGCACCAGGTCCGGAGCTAACTCCTCAGATTCCATAGCAACTCCTTTCTAGAAATTACACATCTGATCGCTCACCAAAATTTCAACCATATACGACACACTCTTATTTTAAGGGGGGTGGGTCCCCCTTCGGTGGACCCAGCGAAAGGCCGTAACCTCGTCTCGACGAGGTTACGTCACCACTGCACGCCTCCAATTTTAACCCGATACGACAACTCATAACCCATGTAGACTATTATCGGAAGCCATAAGCTGCAGCCGGCGGCCGGGAGCGGAGCCTAACAAATTATTTCACCTTATATGATTTATATATACAAGGGAGTCGGAAAGGTCCAGACGGGTCAGACCCGGAGTCGTCTTTGCTGATGTAATCGAAACCGAAAGTTGGGGCAGAGCCAGTGCGATGCTTGTTGCGTGGGTGGGTTGCGGATGTGGTGCGGTGACGGTTTGGGTGCGGTGCAGGCTCTGAGATGAGACTGCAGGTCAATGCAGGGGCACTGAGCAACGAATAGACCGAGTCAGAATAATACATATAAAGAAAATAAAAATAAAAACGAAAATAAATCATAATAATCATAACTACTAGATATAAATAATAATATTATAATAAATTAATGAATTGAATGAATAATAATAATAATAATAATAAATAATAATTAATAATATAATAATAATAATATTAATAATAAATAATATAATCAATAATGAATAATTAATTTAATAATAAATAATAATAGATTAATAAATAATAATAATAATAATAATAATAATAATAATAAATAATAATAATAAGGTATAATAGATCTCTCTAAAGTGTTTCGACTTCCGATAAGTTCAGTCTTCGTACCTTCAATCTAAATACTCGAATTCTCTTCGATCTCCTCTCACTTCTCTCTCTCCTCCTCTCTCCTACCTCTCTGCATCTACTGCTCTTCTCTCTCTCTTCGCATCCTCCTACTTCCTCGATGTCTCGGAGCGGTCGGATTAATTTTGCTCGTATCCCGATTCTCTTACTATCCATCGTGACTCCGTAATGTCCGTACTCCTGACTCCGCAGCCATCTCGATGCATTTTAACTTAATCCACACATATTAGAGGCTACTGACTCTGTATTAATCTGCATTTAACTGTAAAATGTAATTGAATGAAATAATTAAGCGGACCCCTAGTATGTATTTCATTACACTAGTTTCAATCAAGCTTCAATAGCCGATCCTTGCCGAATACGCTAGTTTCTATCTTCCCTATTGGTTAGTTATATAGCACTGAGGGCATAATATAATGATTTGAATAGAAGGGTAACTGATTGGATATATTATTTACCAATTAATTTATTATTCACAATCAATTAACCTCATTTAGCACGTTTACCAATTCACACTTTTCCTACTATACATAAATTGCTTCAATTTGAAGTTTGGGCTAACTCGATAACATTGCCATCACAGCAAGTAAAATCCATTTGTACGTGTTGTTTTGAGATTTTAAATACTTTAAGGTTGTTCAGAATATAGTAAATGTTTATTTCCTAAAACAGGGATTGAATATTAGAAAGAAAAACTACTCATATGTTTTTTTAATGCCATACAAATTTTATAGAAAAAAAAAAAAACCAACTAAAGTTTAACTATATTAACCCTAAGATTGTTTACTCACCTTAATTAACATAGTGTTCCTTTGAAAGTTAAAACTATCGCGTATTTTTATTTAGTCTAGTTTCTAACAATACTCAATTAAATTTCGAACAACGTCCCCTGTATTTAAATAAAACATTTCTAATCAAGAAGGTAGTTTTTTACTGTTTATTATGTATTATATTATTATAGTGCTTCGTTCATCATTATAATTTTCTCTAGTCTAACTTATGTAACGTAACTCATCGTACGCCTTATTGATAATGCTAAACAAGTAATTCTCTTACAGTATACATTTTTTGTGACGCATATCTTGTCAAAGTGTTCACGATACTAAGCTCAGGGATTTTTAGATATTTAGGGATTTATTATATAATTTTGAAGTTTTTGGTAAGATGTGATTTCAATTTTAAAAAAAAATTATTTTTTTTTTACATTACATAAGTGTACTTTTTATATTTTAATAAATAATCATAAATTTATATTATTGCAATTAACTTATAAGTTATAATAAAAAGTTTGATATGCAGTAGCAATATAAAAATTTTCTATATTTTTTTTATATTATTAGTTCGAATAAAACGTTAAAAGTGTTTCTACTACAAGTCCTACTCTTTAGGACAAACTTATTTTCCATTAATCTATTTCAACTTATTTGTGTACTAATTTTATATTTAATAAATTTATCATTAATTTATTTGTATTATTATATATATAATTATATATACTGTTTTTTATGTCATTTTTATATTTATCTATAAAATTTATTTAATTATATATATTTAATTATATTTTATATTATATATTATATTTGTTATTTTTCTTTTCTTTCTATCTTTTCTTCTTCGCGCTTTTTCTGGCATCTCTCTTCTTCTTCCTTTCCTCTCTCGTTATTCTTTTGCTTCTTCTTCTTTCTATCGCTTCTAACTCCGTATTGTACTTTCGAACCCGGTATGGAGTTATATATATGTTCATATGGCTATTCTCATCTGCATGCTACGACATAAAATCGATCTTAATTCATTTTGTAATTTCGTATTGTCTAACAAATTTGAAAGAAAACGACCCTTTAAAGGAAAAGATATAATATGATCTATATATATATACGTTTATTGTAAATATATATAATTAATAATTATCTATGGTATATATATATAATTATGATACTAGTATCTAATAATTAATAATACAATATCTTTAACACTAGTTATCCAGTACATACAAAACTTCATATGTTACTACTAACTATATATATAATGTAAATGAGATTACATATAACCTATTATATACCCTAACTGCATATTACTTTATTGCATGTATGTGAAGACATCCGGCAATCCGCTTCCGCATCCGCGTAAAATTGACATCCGTGATCCGCATTCCATCCGCAATAAATCTCTGAAACTCGCATTCAGCTATTCCACACTTCAACGACATCCGCATCGCATCCGCATCCGCATATTTTTTCTTCCGCGGATGCGGATGATTGATATATATAATAATATATATATATATATATTATATAGATATATAATATATAATATTAATTTATATATGTTATATTATTAATATATTAATATAATATATATTTAATATATATATAGTATAATATATAATATATATATATATATTAATACTATATATATATATTTCACAGTTTCCAATATACTTCAATAAAATTAGTTTTTTTTTTAATTTTTATCTTTATAGAGTATTTGTAATGAAAACTGATTTGTTTTAATAAAATTTTAAAGATAATTTCATAATAATTATGTGCTGCAGTGTTGCAATAGGTGACAACTTATTGTAGCTCAGTTCTTCTCATATTTTTACTGAATGAAGAGCGACTTTCTAGGTGCGAGAGGGCAGAAAAAACTTTTTAACTGATAATGTTATACCTCATATAAATTTTGCAGTATTAGAAAACTTATGACTTCAAAGTTAAGAGCATAATTTTTATAGCTACTTTCTTAATGGGTGGAGGCTTGTGGAGTAGAAAGCGCGATGGTGTGGGATGCAGTCGAGTTGGCTGTCTTCGTTCCAGCATCCTGGAAACTTAAAAGCTTCATTGAAAGCCAAAACTCGTTATATATATATATATTAAATAGTTAATATATATATACTATACTATTATATATATATTATAATTATATTATATTATTATATATATCAATAGTATGTAATTATATATTATTATATATTAAAATATATATTTAAGATATATATATATATATATATATATTAAATAATAATACATAGATTTAATATAATATTATATAATATATAATAAGTATAGTATAATATATTTTAATTAATAATATAATAATAATATGTAATAATTTTCTGGTGATATTGTATGTATTACACTATCCTTGTAAAAATATACTAATATTAATAATATAATTAATAATTAGATATAATAAGATGATAAAGATATCATTAATATATAGTAATGATTCTCGAAATTTTAATAAAGGAAACAATACTTTAATATAAAGCTAATATAGGTCATATGCTATAATGAGGTATCTATAATATTTAGTATATAATATATTATAGAATATAAAATTGAAAAACATATCTTAATATATAATATATTATATAGTAGATACATAAATAAATATATACAAATTAATGTAATATTTAGGATATAATATGGAATTATAAATAATAGTAAATAATCTAATTTATGAGTCATTTTTGATATACTATTATAATATTTCAAAATATAGAATAAAAATATATAAATATTTACATACGGTATTTATTAATAATACAAATAATATATAAATATATTTATTAACTACTGTAATATAAATTATATATATAATATAATATAGTGCTATATAATTATATTATATAATATTAGTGATCAGGTAACATCCACAATTCCGCATCCGCATTCCTCACATTTACTTAAAGATCCGCATTCCGAGCATTACCCTGCGGATGTTGCGAGGGATCTCTTATTATCATGAGTTTGTAAGAATTGTTTTAAATACAAGTGATTAAGATGAATCTTAACGTATAACTCTTAAAGAGAGCATGGGACTCGACGTCAGACATAGTTTATAGATGATAACAATATATATCAACAGATAGTGGAAGTTCATCTAATAATTTGCCATCGAATCGGTCAAACAACCAGTTACATTAGGATGTGAGCTGCCAAAAAAATTCAGCGCGTGTCGTGTGTGCGCGCCTGTCACCGGTGTTAATATCATTAATCTCAATCGACATGCAGGAAGCACTTATTGAACCAGTCAAGTGAAAATGTGACGATTAAAAAATAATGAAAGTATGAATAAAACACTTTTTTGGAAGAAAAACACGCTTTCGCTTTCTGTGGAAATTAAATGACTTTCATTTACTATTGGCAAATTACTGAGATTCCTACCGCGGTTAAAGGGCACGTTTTTTATTGTAACACGTTCGTATAGAACAAGTTAAATCAAGATCCACTCTTTGATGTTGCTCAGTTGACAAAATATCATCCACCGCGTCTATTTAATTCGCAGACCCATTACAGAGGATAAGAAATATCGAGAATCCACGAAACTCTCCGCACCTCCCTTACTCTACTAAGTAAATCATATTACAGTTAAGATTATCACTTAGAAAAGAATTCTTATTACAGTCCGTAGTGCTTATGAACAAGAGACACTTGCATTAATCCTAAAAGAAAATATAGTGCAATATGATTTTGACTAAAACTACAATCACCAAGAGAAACACGACTAGGATACCAATAAGTGAGAACACTATCAATTGGTGAGGTTGAAAGTTAGGCAAAATGTTATCCGACGGAACTTAAAGTAAAGCTTGTAAGGAAAATACAGCTTGGATGACCTCAGACTAGCTGTTCCAAGTGAGAGAGTATTTAGCAATAGCTGGCCTAAATATGAGAAAGAATAAACAAACTCTCAAGCAGAAAAGAGACAGAATAATTGAATGTTTCTCAAAGCACAACCATTACTTTATATATATCTTCAAATAACTAGTGGGCAAAAAAGTATATATAATCCATTGAAAAATGCTCTAATTCAAATCTCAAGGTCGGAAGTGAGGAAAGAGGCTATGTGGGCGTGCATTTAGAGATTACGTCCACAGGACGCACCCTGGGGTAACAAGTATATTAATAGATGGTGCTAAAACTCGAAATATAAAAATATATAAATAATATACTATAATATATATAATTGTCATACCATTACAATCTATACCGAATAAATATAGTATATATATATTAATGATAATCCTTTTTTATGTAGTTATATACAGTATATTATATTATATAGTATATCAAGTATATCTGGCATCCGCATCCGATATTCACGCAGTCCGCGGTGTTAAATCAAACATACCGCATCACATCGCATCGCGGATCGCGAAAATGAACACTCGTGCCTATGCTTCATATGTAATAATAAGCATTATTAATTATATTTATTTATAGTATCAAAAATACGTATATAATATATATATATATATATATATAGATAAATAGTATTTAGAAATCCAAAATATTCAGGTCTGGAAAGCAGAAATTAATGATCAGACTCAGCTTCAATACTAGTAATATATAATAAGTAATAATATACTTAATAATTAAATATTTATCGATTTTGTGCTAACTCCGCTCCGCATCGTGCGATGTGATAGGACTTATAAAATCCGCATCCACTCGCATCCGCGGAATGTATAGGAAAAATCTGACATCCTGCGAATTTACCAACCAACATCGGAAATGTAGAAATCTCACATGCGCACTACATCCGCGACCGCGCGATGTCACAAAATGGTGAGCATCGATTACAATCACTAAGTATATATATCTATATATATATATAATATATAGACTTAATAGAAAAGTATAATTTAATAATATTAACGATTATTATTATTCTGTATATTGAGTTAATATATATATATCCTATAAGTATTATATATAATGATCTTCTAGATATATATAATAGTAGATAGTATAGGATATATGTATTATATATAGACTATATATAGTATATAATATGTAAATCAAATGATAATAAGTACGTATATATATTCTAATATAATATTAATGATATAATATAAAAGATATATATATATATAGTATCATATATAATATATATATATATATATTATAATTATAGTAAATTATATATATATTATATGTTTATATTATGTGTTCAGAGGCATGAAGAGTATAGTAATAGTTGCTCATAAACGAAAACATCCCATACCCTATGTAAATTAGTCGATTATAATAGGATTAATATTAATTAATCTATTATATATTATAATAATATATAATGCGTATAATAATTACATTAATATAATATAGTATATATAATCACTATATTATAATTATATATATACCCTAGGAATATATATAATGATAAATATAATATTATTTTAATATTATTATATATGTTTCGATTATATGTTATTGATTCTATAACTTTCGTACCATAAAAAGCACTTTTATTGACTAGGCTTTGCTTAGACTTTAAAGATCTATATTTTTTACCCAAGAATTGTGCCAAACCCCTATATGAATGCCAAAATGAACATTGAATCCCATTAATTTTTTATACAAATTCAACAATTATCAAATGTAAAAGAATGGATAAACGTATAGTTGAAGTTAAAATGAATGGATCAAACTGCTAAATCAAAAAAAATAGTTAACTGTGAATACGAAAGATCAAACTGCCAACATAAAGGCCACAAATGGAGACAAAATTAACAATAAAATTTTTATTTTAATGGAATCTCGTTCTGCATTTATCTTAAAGAATAATAAAAAAGGTAGATATTATTTGGATCATCTCAAAGTCTCTATCTGTCTTATCGTCGCTGTATGTCTCTCTTGCTCTCTTCTCTCTCTCTCTCTTTACTTCATATAGTTTTATTAATCATATATAAATTAAATAGTATATATATAGTATATCTAGATTAGATATATATATATATTATATGTGTGTGTTATATATATATTCTAAATATGAAAAATATATATATATTAGTAACTTTAACTTATATTATCAGGGTACGATTACATTTATTGGTCAGGAATAAGTTTACGTAGTAGGTAGTCTTCGTCTACCTCTAATATTTTTTGAGCTTTTTAATTACAATAAATTAGAATAAGATAAAGTACTAATTATTTAAAATTTATAGAAAGTGAAAAAAGAACTGATTTAACCATTAAATTTAAAAGATAATAAACTTAGAATGCGTTTTTTAACTAACTGCATCGCAAGTATCAATTATTATAAATTCATTTGGAAAATTCTCCTACTCAAATGAATGCAGTTTCTAGAGCAAAAATTTCCAAAACTAGGGCGTACATAGATCACATAATTTATATAATACAATATAGATCGGTCAGCAAGCTGATCATGCTTGCTTGTACGCGAAACGAAAACGATAGAAAATATACGTGTACGAAAATTTCGGCTTCCACGTGAAATACATAACGAATAATAAAATTTGCATTTTATACAACATGTAAAGATAAGAATCTTATGAAATCTAGCTCTACTCTTCTCGTCATCTCTTACTCATCTTCTTGCTCTCTACTCTGCTCTCTCTCATCTAATATTATTGTATTCATATTGCATATATATTAATATATTATATATGATAAAAAGATACCTCCCCATATAATCGAAAGCTCTTAAATATACACCAAATACTGATAAACCCTATATATAATATAGATATGATATAAGAACATAATAACTATACAGTAGTAGTAATCATCTACGTAATTACTACTCTATTATATATATATACAAAATCGGGAAACTACATATAATGTATATATATATATACCATATAAAGTTATATATAAAAAAACCTGTAATATATATAATATATAATAATATAATATTATAATAGTGCATCATAATTCAAAATACATACCACTATTAATATAAAATTTATTTATTAATATAGTATACTAGTAACCAATTATAGCCTCTATAGCCAAGATCTTAGTAGTAAATATATATAGTAATTTCGATAATATACAGCTATAATCTAAATATATAAGTATAACTAAGGATCAATGAATGACTATGCAATACTATGTATTTAAATTATAACTATTTATTATGTAAACATAAATAAAGTTAATAATTAGTTTTATTAACTAAATATATATATTGTAATATTTAATATTAATTATTAAAAAAGTGTATATTATATGTTAAAGTCTATTTAAGGTTAAATTCAATAAGGTGCAGCGTGTGAAAACTTTATTATTTTCGCTCCGAGCTCCCGTATCGTGTGGGCGTATAAGTATAGTTTACCTAGATACATATAAAAACAAGTTATATAAA
>JABUQX010100608.1:87500-101543 GCA_015478945.1 Trachelipus rathkii | reverse complement strand
ATTAGCTGTAAGAAAATAAACTTGTAAAGAATAAACCATTTCTCAATCAACCTTAAAGAAGCGGTCCTAAGCACCCAGCTTCAATATATATATATATATATATATACGATATATATATATATATATATATATATATATATATATATATATATATATATATATATATATATATATATATACCTATATATATATATATATATATATATATAAATATATATATATATATAATGTTAATACTACTAGTAATAAAATATAATAATAATGAAAACAATAAAATTTACTGTGTTAAAGATGGGTGAAAAAGAGTTTTCTAGGTGGTCCCTGAAATGCGGAATGTCTATGGTAGGAAAGGTGATTACACAGGTCTACGACCAAAAACTATTTGTATTTCTAACTGATTTCTATGTATTTTGGTGTGCTGAATTCGAAAATAACATCCATTTCCCTCCATCACGTAAGGTTTTTTCACAAATCACGTGTAATCATTTTCTTAGTTTTTTTCTCTTGCTGTCTTTACAAGGCTGTGTTTACACTGTTTGACGCAAACTTACTATATATTTTTATATATAATATATATAACATAAACATTATAATTTTATATATATATATATATATATATATATATATATATATATATATATATATATATATATATATATATATATATATATATATATATATATATATATATATATATATATATATATATATATATATATATATATATATATTATTTTTTTGAAGGAAAGGAAGGAAGCCATTTTAAACATCAGTTATCAATGTGCAAGCCGAGCGTACAAGCTCTGACATGTGCGTACGTGATCTGAATTTCATATTTGTTTTTCGTGTGTTCTCATTTCATCTCAGTCTGTGTTAGTTATCGTCATTCACCAACCGTGTTCCTCCCAAGTTATTGACACGGCTTCGCTTTTGTTTTATTTGTTTTATTTTGTTTTATACAGTGTTAAAGCAACAGCAGAGTATCACAGATTTTGTAAAAAAGTATACTCGGCATGCTTTGGACTAAAACTTGGAGATGAAAATATAGTTTGGGTGCCTCATAAAGTGTGCAAACGATGCGTTGAGGATCTCCGAAATTTGTTCAAAGGTAAGAAAAAAGCTTTACGTTTTGGAATTTCTATGGTATAGCGTGAGCAGATGAGCCATAGCGACGATAAAGGGTATAATTCCAAATGGAAACATTCCGTTTCAAACCCCAATCTTCAATCTGCAATTCGCCCCATCAATCAAGGTTCAAATATTCCAGTACCCAAGCCCCCAGCTACCTTGGAAGAAATACCTTACTCCTTTGAAGATGTAGCTATTCCTGAACCAGTTGATGAATCAAGTTCTGATTTTGAAGATGATACAGGACCAAAATGTTTCTAACAAGAGGAGGTTAATGATTTAGCAAGGGACTTGAATCTTCCCAAAGATGCTGGATAGTTACTCGCATCAAGGTTCAAAAGCTTAATATATTGTTGCCTGCTTTTCGTGGTTCAGACATCATGAAAAGGATTTCGTGCCTAACTTTTCTCTAATAGACAACTTGGTCTATTGCACAAACGTTGAAGGTTTAATGAGTCAATACAGAATTCAATATGATTCATTTCAATTTTGTCTATTTATTGATTCTTCGAAAAGAAGCCTAAATTACTCAATAACGGTGGTATTTACGCTTCCATTCCTGTAGGTTATTCGCTACACTTGAAGGAGACCTACGAAAACCTGGAAATGGTTCTTCGGAAACTCAAATATGAAGACCACGGATGGCTAGTGTGTGGAGATTTGAAGGTCTTGTGCATGCTACTTGGGCAACAATCTAGATTTACCAAATACCCCTGTTACCTATGCCTATGGGATAGTCGAGACCGTACCACCACTCTACCACCACTCCACATTAAATTGGGATTGATGAAGCAATTAGTGAAATCAGTTCCAAAAAATGTAGAATGCTTCAAATATTCGTGTTCCAAGCTTCCATATATATATATATATATATATATATAAAATATATATATATATATATATATATATATATATATATATATATATATATATATATATATATATATATAAATACATATATCATATATATATATAATATATATATGTATATATATATATATAATATCATAATATATATATATATATATATATATTATATATATATATATATAATTTATATATATATATATATATGTATATATATATATCAAATATATATATATATATATATAACATATATAATATATAATAATATATAGAAATATATAGATATATATTTGACTAAAGATTTAGTTTTCACTCTCTATTTATTGATGTTTATGAGAGGATGCCGCCGTTGATGGGATTCACGCTTTATAAAAATAAACTTGTGCGTTAGTAAACGTAGGTTGTCTTTTGTTTACAGTAGTTGCTCACTGAAAGCTTTCGCCGGCATTTCGCGTGGCCTCTTCAGGTGAGCTTTTTGAAATTAAAAAGTCTTCTACGTTGATGAGAGAGGAACTGGAGCTGCTATTATGAAATCCGGGTGGTTGTCAGTTTTTTATTTTTTGCAGGATTTTTTTGTAGAATTTTGTGTTTGTCATGATTAAATTTTGTGTTTCATCTATATTTATTTCACCTGTTATTTTATTGTAATTAGAGCTGTTTTTTATGCAATATGATTCTATAATTTTTCTCTTGTTATTATCTGATGCGTACATGATGGGTTGCATATTTTCTATATTTATTTTATGATTGAGTTCTCTTCTATGGCTGGTCAAGGCTGAATTTTGGCTGTCGTCTGTCAGGTCATGTTTATGTTGTTGCTTGCGCCTTTTGAAATCTATGGTTTCCCCAATATAAATTTTTGGGCAGTTATGACACGGTATTTTATAGATGCAATGTGTGTTGGTGGCATTTTTAAATTTATTGGGTTTTAATACTTTTTTCAATGGTAATGTGTTTGATGGGGTGGTGATGATGTTTTTTGGTATTATTTGCTTTAAGTTATTCGAAAGTGGGTAGGGGACAGGGAGGTAAGTGATGTTGTCTTGAACTCTAGGATTGCGTGCGTGATAATATTTTTCTTTTGCTTTTTTTAGGGCCTTTGAGATAATGTGATTCGGGTATTGTAACTTTTGGAAAGTTGAAAATAAGAAAATGTATCCATTGGTATTCATTCCATACCATCAGTACAAAAATAGGCACCCTCTCATCCCTTTTCCTAAGAGCACTCCGCATATGTTCCCCCTCAACTTTACAAAAAGAATACAATTTCTTATTTTCAACTTTCCAAAAGTTACAAATGCACAAGAAACAACATAAACAAGACCTGACAGACGACAGCCAAAATTCAGCCTTGACCAGCCATAGAAGAGAACTCAATCATAAAATAAATATAGAAAATATGCAACCCATCATGTACGCATCAGATAATAACAAGAGAAAAATTATAGAATCCTATTGCATAAAAAACAGTTCTAATTACAATAAAATAACAGGTGAAATAAATATAGATGAAACACAAAATTTAATCATGACAAACACAAAATTCTACAAAAAAATCCTGCAAAAAATAAAAAACTGACAACCACCCGGATTTCATAATAGCAGCTCCAGTTCCTCTCTCATCAACGTAGAAGACTTTTCACAAGTAGTTCACACCTCACGGGTTTAGCCCTCTTCAAGTAATGTAACTTCTCTAGGTAGTTACTACTTAGGATCCGTACGAGGAAGGTGCATGATAATTGCATGTTTAGAGTCAATCCTTCATATATATATATATATATATATATATATATATATATATATATATATATATATATATATATATATATATATATATATATATATATATATATATATATATATATATATATATATGTATAACAACTGCTACAAATTCAACGCAGTGTGATAGGTATTCAAAAATAACCCCTACAGTAATTTCACACTGCTGGGATGTGAACCTGGGCCCTAGCAGATGTCCGCGTAAGTGTTTGACGACCACGCCACGATGGACTAAAAGTAAAGCGCGAGAATTGTTCCTGTGGTGAATATATCACTCACACAACAGGAACCACGACGCACTCTACCCGTCCACACTCGGGCGTAGCGACAAACAGGGGTCCATCGTGGCGTGGTCGTCAAACACTTACGCGGACATCTGCTAGGGCCCAGGTTCACATCCCAGCAGTGTGAAATTACTGTAGGGGTTATTTTTGAATATATATATATATATATATATATATATATATATATATATATATATATATATATATATATATATATATATATATATATATATATATATATATATATATATATATATATATATATAACAAATATACATAATATTAATGTATATGTATTTTTTTTATATATATATATATATATATATATATATATATATATATATATATATATATATATATATATATATATATATATATATATATATATATATATATATAACTATATATACCGTATTTATATATTTTTATATATATATATATATATATATATATATATATATATATATATATATATATATATATATATATATATATATATATATATGTATATATATATATATATATATATATATATATATATATATATATATATATATATATATATATATATATATATATATAATAATTATAATAATATATGTATATATATAAATATATATATAGATATATATATATATATATATATATATATATATATATATATATATATATATATATATATATATATATATATATATATATATATATATATATATATATATATATATATATATTTATATTTATATATATATATCTATAATATATATATATATATATATATATTTATATATATATATAATAATAATATATGTATATATAATAATTCATAATAATATCATATATTTACATACCACTTAAGTGATATATTTTTTCCTGTATATTGTATTAATATTAGAAGTAAATGATTATTATTGCACTATTGTAATAAAAAGATATTATGATCGAATATTTTTTCCTTTATCTAACTACTTTTTATTATTATTATTATTATTATTATTATTATTATTATTATTATTATTATTATTATTATTATTATTATTATTATTATTATTATTATTATTATTATTATTATTAATATTATTATTATTATTATTATTATTATTATTATTATTATTATTATTATTATTACTACTACTACTACTACTACTACTATTATTATTATTATTATTATTATTATTATTATTATTATTATTATTATTATTATTATTATTATTATTATTATTATTATTATTATTATTATTATTATTATTATTATTATTATTATTATTATTTTATTAAGTATTATTAATAGCAGTAGTATTGGGATTGTTATTGCGGGCTATTGTTATTAATACTATTATTATTATTATTATTATTATTATTATTATTATTATTATTATTATTATTATTATTATTATTATTATTATTATTATTATTATTATTATTGTTATTATTCTTATTATTATTATTATTATTATTATTATTATTATTATTATTATTATTATTATTATTATTATTATTATTATTATTATTATTATATATTTTTAATGATATTGTGAGGGCATTTTTATTATCCAGATAATATTATTATTATTATTTTCATTGTTATTATTTTTATTATTATTATTAGTATTATTATTATTAAGGTTAATAGTAATATTATTAACATTATTAATCTTTTATTATTATTATTATTATTATTATTATTATTATTATTATTATTATTATTACTCTTTATAATTCTTCGTATTATAAATATTATTATTGTTATTAATATATATATATATATATATATATATATTAATATATATATATATATATATATATATATATATATATATATATATATATATATATATATATATATATATATCTTCATATATATAAAACATATTATTTAATAATAATAATATATATTTATATATATATATATATATATATATATACTTTATATATATATATAAATATTATCTCCAGATGTATGTCTATATATATATATATATATATATATATATATATATATATATATCATCCACCTTCTTTCCCAAAGATTGTGATTAAGGTGCGTGACATGCACCGGAAACAGAAAAGTAGTGGAAGAATATGACACAAGTCGAAAGAAAGCCGAGCCTTACCGCCCCTTTATACCTATTAGTGAGAACCCGTCGTCATGTCAGAAAATCCACCCTAGAGCTTCACGGGACTGCAACGGACCCTCACTATGGCATCTCGTCAATGTAGAGTTCATCCCTTGGCCCAGTTGTGCCACAACCGTTCCCCCTCACAAAACAACGCCATTCCCTCCTATTATGCACCTTTCTTCTCGCCTCTGCCAAACTCACATTCTCTCCCTCAGGCATTCCTTTACTGACTGACTCAATCCACTTTTCTTCTGTCTCCCAGCCGGTCGATTCCCAGCACATTCACCACTAAACATTCGCTTAACCATCCAACTATCATCCATCCTTCCCACATGATAAACCATCTCAACGTACTTTCATTTATTCTCTCATTTATCCTTTCTTTACACCACACAACTCTCTAATTTGTTCATTCCTCATTTTATCAATTCTTCTCACACCTAACACGCCCCTAAGATTGTCCATCTGAACACATTGTACTTTAGATCTATACCTCTTATTCCAGACCATAGTCTCACTACTATACATTAACATAGGTAACAACATACCCTCAAGTAAGACCTTAGCGCACTCAAGAAGTAGCCTCTTTACATCCACCAACGATTTAATTGCACCAGCCACCTTCCTGCCATTCACAACTTTCCTACTACACTCTGCATCATCCGTTCCATTTTCATCCAATATATCCTAAATATTTAAACTCAGGCACTTGTTCCAGCTGCTCACCATCTAACATAACTTTACACCGAGGACTATCCTCACTCACAACCATAACATTACTCTTATCTACGCTTACTTTCAAACCTCTCCTTTTACACACCCTGCCAAATCTCTCTACCAATCCTCTCAAACTCTCTTCAGATTCACCGCACAAAACCAAATCATCCGCTTAATAGGTAGGCCACCCTCCACTCTCTTCCATTCTCCATCATTCTAACACCATCCCTGCCACCCCCACCTCTAATTCTTTCATAACCTATCCATATACAAATTGAATAACCAAGGAGACTAACACATCCCTGCTACTCACTCCGCTATTAATGTTAAACCAATGACTTTCGACACAATTTATTCTTACACACGCTTCATTATCGTAATACATACTTTTGATTCCATATTTATATATATATATATATATATATATATATATATATATATATATATATATATATATATATATATATATATATATATATATATATATATATATATATATATATATATATATATATATATATATATATATATATATATCATATCCTTTATATTATATATTTTATCTCCCTTCTTTTTAAGCTATTGTGAATTCTTTAAAACTAAAAAGGGGAAAATTAGAAAAAGATAAAAATAGATAAATGCTCAAACTTTTTCTTTGAATTTACCCTTCGTACACTTTAATAAATTCTAAAAGTTCTTGAGAAGAGGAACACCAGAAGAAAGAGAAATAAAAGTATTATATACATATATATATATATATATATATATATATATATATATATATATATATATATATATATATATATATATATATATATATATATATATATATATATATATATATATATATATATATATATATATATATATACTAATATATATATATATATATATATATATACATATATATATATATATATATATATATATATAATATATATATATATATATATATATATATAATTATATATATATATATATAATATATATATTGTTTATATATATATATATATATATATATCTTCTTTATATATATATATATATATAAATCTATATCTATATCCATATATACATAGATATATAAGTATATAAATATATATATATATATATATATATATATATATATATATATATATATATATATATATATATATATATATATATATATATATTTTTTTTTATTTTCTCTCTCTCTATATATATTTATAGCCGAGTATAGTAAAGTTATATAGGTTTAAGTTTTATTTTTTCATTGTATAGTAGCATGTTTTTATTTAATTTTAGTACTTAAATTTTTTAAGTTAGTATTTAGTGTGTGTTCATTTTTTTCCGTTTTCTCCTTTTGTTTTAGTCTGTTGTTCTTATTTGCGTGTGTGTGTGTCGAGTGTGTGTGTGTGTGTGTGTGTGTGTGTGTGTGTGTGTGTGTGTGTGTGAAAGATGGCAGATTTGCGTAGGCGCGGGCTTTACATTAACTTTACCAACATCCGCGGCTTAAAATCTAACTTTGCCTCTGTGGAATATCACCTCTCTAACTCTAGCCCTAACCTTTTGCTCTTGTCTGAGACTCAGATGGCTAAGAATTCATCCTCTAACTCGTTTAATGTTTCCAACTATAACTTATTTCATAATTTCCGCCTAAAGGGTGGAGTGTGTGCCTATGTAAACATTAATACTCCTAACTTCGATGTTCTGTGGCTCAAAATCTTTCTTCATTCTACTAAAATAATATTGTGCTTCTGCTACTGTTCTCCTAATAGAACAAATTTTCATTATTTCTTTGAATATCTTACTACTTCTCACGAGACTGTTATATCTTCTCATCCAAATACTGAGGTCCTCTATTTAGGGGATTTCAATGTACACAACACTGAGTGGTTGGGGTCCTCTCATACTGATTTAGGTGGGGAGGAGGCCGAATCATTCAGCATTCTCAACGATCTAGAGCAACTAATCAAAGAACCTACACACATTCCGGATCATCCCAACCAATTCTTGAACACACTTGACCTATGTTTCACCACTAGTCCTTCTCTCTATAAATACACCACCTTCGCTCCTATTGGTAAATCTGACCACAACCTTATATCTCTTAATTTCAATACTTTCTCTCCAACAGCTCCATCCTGCCCTATGCGTTTTTTCTGGCACTTTGATCGGGCTTCTACGCTAAATATAATTGGAATGACTGCTTTGACTCTGATGACGCTTCGGCTTCTGCCACTAAGGTGGGAGCTGTAATCGTTGACGGGATGAGCAGGTTCATTCCTTCTTCGACTAAATCTTTCTCTCATAATCCATGGTTCGATCGTGCTTGTTCTCTGGCCATTCAGGCTAGAGACAGTGGGTATCGGGATGGAAAAATTCTCGTTCTCCTATCACTCTTGCTAATTTTCACTCAGCTAGAAATCGTTGCAGGGATACTCTTCGACGAGCAAAGCGGGCTTTCATCAAACGAAAGTGCGCTAACCTCCTTGGTTCCACTGACAAATCTTTCTGCAAAAGCTTATCTCTAACAACTTCTGTAAATCTGACTTTCCTCCTCTTATTCGATCCCAGTAGCTCTGTTGCTAATTCTCCAACTGAAAGGCCAATCTCTTCGGCCTCCCTATTTACCTCTAACTCAACCTGGACGATTCCTTCCTTTTCCTTTTCCTCCTCCTCCTCTCAGGTGTCCTATGTCTTTGCCTGTGATTACATTTGATCAGGTGCATGGGCTCCTGAGATCTATGAACGTTAGGAAGGCGGGTGGCCCGGATGGCATTCCTCCCCGAGTTTTGAGGGAATGTGCTTACGTGCTGACCCCGCCCCTCATTCAACTATATTCTCTATGTCTCAATACTAGCACTTTACCTCAGTGTTGGAAGCACGCACATGTCCAACCTATTCCGAAAAAGGAAGCAGCTCTGATCCTTCTAACTATCGCCTATAGCTCTACTTGTGTTCTATCTAAGATCTTTGAAATACTTCTTAACTCTCACTTCTTAGACCATCTGGAATCTCATTCTCTTCTTTCCGATCACCAGTACGGCTTTATGGTTTTCCACTCTTAGGAACTACGGGGAGACTTGCGTGGTGGCGCTTGACATATCCAAAGCATTTGACCGGGTATGGCACGCGTCACTGCTCTCCAAGCTCTCCTCCTTTGGGTTTCCTCTTTCTCTTTGCTTACTTATGTCTAGCTTTCTTTCAAGTCGCTCAATATCGGCTGTGGTCGATGGAGCGACTTCTTCTTCCTTTTCTGTCAATAGTGGTGTTCCTCAGGGTTCGGTCTTATCTCCTACTTTATTCTTACTTTTCACTAATGATCTTCTCACCTGCACATCTAACTCTATCCACTCATATGATGATGACCCTTCACTCTTCAACTCATTTTCAATTCTGCTCCTTCTTTTACTTACTTCTAGAATTGCCTCGTCTTAATCTTTCCGATTCTATTCTCGTTGATCTGGATAGAATTTCCGATTGAGGTCGTCTAAACCTTGTAAAATTCAATTCTTTAAAAACTCAACTTCTACAAATCTCCCTCTCTAAAACACCTTCCAACTTTCCTATATCTTTTTCTTGTGACAGCTGTGATGCTGTCTATATTGGTAGCACTTCGCGCCAATTCTATGTGAGGATCGATGAACACAGGGGTGTCTCAACACGTACCAAAACCTGGTTGAATTCACCAGCCCATTCATCCATCAGGGATCATTCCCACACATTAGACCACACCTTTAATTATAATAACTTCAGCATACTGGCCCAAAGTAATTCACCAACCAACTTACATATTTTGGAAACATTATTCATCTATAAAACTAAACCCTCCTTAAATAGTGATTCTGGTCCTTTTAAACTGCAATTGTTTTGACTTCACGTTCTAGAAGTGATATGTTGTCCTGAGTTCATCCTGAATGTTATATACGAAATAACCAGTTTACATCTGGTAAGTTGTTGCTTATGTATCTGTGGGTCCTGTCATTTGTTTTTAGTTACCCTTAAATACTAATAATTAAGTTAAACTTTATATTTATATATATATAAATAGTGGTGTTCCTCAGGGTTCGGTCTTATCTCCTACTTTATTCTTACTTTTCACTAATGATCTTCTCACCTGCACATCTAACTCTATCCACTCATATGCCGATGACTCGACCCTTCACTCTTCAACTCATTTCAATTCTGCTCCTTCTTTTACTTCTAGAATTGCCTCTCGTCTTAATCTTTCCGATTCTATTCTCGTTGATCTGGATAGAATTTCCGATTGAGGTCGTCTAAACCTTGTAAAATTCAATTCTTTAAAAACTCAACTTCTACAAATCTCCCTCTCTAAAACACCTTCCAACTTTCCTATATCTTTCGACGGTTCTCTCGTCTCTCCTGTTGACAATATAAACATCCTTCGCGCCAATTCTATGTGAGGATCGATGAACACAGGGGTGTCTCAACACGTACCAAAACCTGGTTGAATTCACCAGCCCATTCATCCATCAGGGATCATTCCCACACATTAGACCACACCTTTAATTATAATAACTTCAGCATACTGGCCCAAAGTAATTCACCAACCAACTTACATATTTTGGAAACATTATTCATCTATAAAACTAAACCCTCCTTAAATAGTGATTCTGGTCCTTTTAAACTGCAATTGTTTTGACTTCACGTTCTAGAAGTGATATGTTGTCCTGAGTTCATCCTGAATGTTATATACGAAATAACCAGTTTACATCTGGTAAGTTGTTGCTTGTGTATCTGTGGGTCCTGTCATTTGTTTTTAGTTACCCTTAAATACTAATAATTAAGTTAAACTTTATATTTATTGTTCTATTTTTTAGATGCCGCATTTGAGATTTGGAGGCGACGTCTTATATTTCTAAATTTAGTCCAGTTTTTGCAAATGGTACGAGTTAATTTTATTTGATTGTTTCAAATATGTCCAAATTTGTAATTTTTAAGATTTCTATTATTTATTGTTTAAGACTGTTTTTGATTTTGATATTTGTTAATGTTTATTATTATATTTATAGTTCTTTCACCTGATGATGGAAATAGTTAGAGTTTCCGAAACGTTGTGTTATTTTGATTAAAGATTTTCATGTGGAGGGCTCTGGTATTGCTTTTCCTGATTAAGTTAAAATTCCCATGTCATAGAAGCTGGATCAACACTATATATATATATATATATATATATATATATATATATATATATATATAAATGGGGACATACCTATATATATATATATGTATGTATGTTTATATCTTTATATTTTATATATATATATATATATATATATATATATATATATATATATATATATATATATATATATATATATATATATATATATATATATATACCCAAATATATATATCCATATATATAATATATATATATATATATATATATATATATATATATATATATATATATATAATATGGAGAGGTTATTGATGTAAAGTAGAAAGAGAGTTCTGGATAGAACAGAAACCTGAGAAACACCATTATTTATATATTTAAAGAGTGAACCATGGCTCTCTAGAATAGCAGAAATAGAACGACCGGAAAGGAAATCAGAGAGAGAGAGAGAGAGAGAGAGAGAGAGAGAGAGAGAGGAGAGAGAGAGAGAGAGAGAGAGAGAGAGAGAGAGAGAGAGAGAGAGAGAGAGAGAGAGAGAGAGACTTGTCAAACTCTTTCGAAGGCTTTTAATATGTCCTGCGCCACAGCGAAAGCTTCATCGAAATGCTTTAGGGAAGAGGGCCAAGAGTCAGAAAAGAAGGGAAATAAGATCACCAGTAGATTAGAGATTAATAGATTAGCAGATTAGTAGATTAGATACGTTAGAGTGGAAGGACGATAGTTGGAGGATTGGGAGGGGTCCTCCTTTATTTCTATTATTCGATACAGGCTGAATAAGTACAAATTTCCAACAAGAAGGGGAAGTAGAAAGACTGAGACATGACAGTTGACCAACACAGGGTGGAAGCACGGAAGAACAAGTTTTGAAAACTATAGTAGGAATATCATAAACCACCTTTGTGTTAAGCTCAGATAGATAAGAAGTAACATTTTAGAATGAATGAAATGAATGAATGAAAGAATGAATTAATAGAATGAAATTACATTATTAGGCATAAATGAGATGGATGGAGGTGATGGTCGAGGAATAGTTTTGAAATCGTCTAAGGTGGAATTAGAAGCAAAGGTATGATCAAAGATTCTAGCTTTAGTGGAAGGTAAAACGACAGTTGTGCCGTAGGAAGATACTTGAAGGAGGAGGAAAGAGGAAGAATCAAATTAGAATTAACATTTTTTGCAAAATGAAAGAAGGAAGGTGAGAAAGAGGAACCAATTAGATTATTGTAGTTTAAACTGTGGAAAAAGTTTTTAATATCACGGAAAATAGATTTGGCACGATCCCGGGATGAAGTATAAGTTGCGTGAGTTTCTTGAGTTTGAAGACAACAATAGGTTAGGTTAGGTTAGGTTAGGTTAGGTTAGGTTAGGTTAGGTTAGGTTAGGTTAGGTTAGGTTAGGTTGGGTTAGGTTAGGTTAGGTTAGGTTAGGGTAGGTTAGGTTGAGGAGAAAGAATATGAAATGTACGCCCCCCCATGCCAGAGAGAATCATCTCAATAATACGCACAGCACATTCCGAAGGATCCCTATCACGAAAGAAGTAGTTATTCCATGGGGAAATCAAAGAAGTACTTCTACGAGTACTGCCAGTTAACAGCATCGGAGTGGCAAAAAAGTTTCCTCTCCATAAGCGGGTGCCTTTCCTGCGAAAATCTTGAAGAGATAAAATAGGATACAGAGATAATAAGGTGATGGGAGGAACCCAGAAGAGGAGGAGGAGGAGGAGTAGGACGAGGAGGGGAGGAGGAGGAGGAGAAGGAGGAGGAGGAGGAGAGGAAAGAGGAGGAAGAGGAGGAAGAGGAGGAGGAGGGGGGGAGGAGGGAGGAAGAGGAGGAGGAAGGAGGAGGAGGAAGAAGAGGGAGGAGGAGGGGACGAGAGGGAGGAGGAGGAGGAGGAGGAGGAGGAGGAAGAAGAGGATTAGAGGTTAGGAAAATATCTAGAATGTTGGATTCATCTCCAAAATGATCAGGGGTACGATTTGGGAACTGCACCAACTTCTAGAGGTCATTCTGGATAGAAAAAG
>JABUQX010100608.1:75000-77500 GCA_015478945.1 Trachelipus rathkii | reverse complement strand
TAACTATTATATAATAATAATAACAATATATATATATATATATATATATATATATATATATATATATATATATATATATATATATATATAATATATATATGTATATATATATATATATATATATATATATATATATATATATATATATATATATATATATATATATATATATGGTTAAAACATATATAATTTTTCTTTTATAATTTCACAATATGCATGTAGTTAGATATGTCTTCCTCAGTGATATCTTATAATTTAAATCATTTGACACATCGATTATCTTTGCATAGAATACCCCCTTTTCCCTGGTTTTTGTGTTTTCTTAATTTTGAACCTAATTCAATCAAATCATACCTATTACCTTTTCACCCGGTAATCCGGGAGAAATCAATCTTTGTGGTCCTCTTTCGTGTATTCCTACACTCTGATGAGTCAGGCAATCAAATATTTAAATTTCAACCTGGTCTTGCAAAATTTTATCTTATGTGTATTCCTACACTCTTGTTGACTCTTGTTGATGTCAGTCCAATATTTAACTTATATTACAACCTGGGGGAAAGATTTAAGAGGAGAAACGTAACATCATTTCAATATATATATATATATATATATATATATATATATATATATATATATATATATATATATATATATATATATATATATATATATATATATATATCAATAAAAATAACAGATAGCAAAGATACATAACAAAGATGTCCACAAGAGGCAAGACACATAATTCCTCATTTTTCCATCCTACACCCTTTCCAGCCTTTTGCCACTACCTGTTTGTAAGGAATAAAGGAGATATTGAATCAAAGGCTTCAAAAATAACAAAAGGATCTCATGGAATTGGTGCAAAAGATATCGAACTCATTTGGGATCTGTTTTCAAGTCCCCATATATCATTCCAGGCAGTTGCTATGAAAGTTGAACGCTTGATTGTTTCACCTATAAATCTAAATAAAGTTCCTAGCAAACAAAGGAATGACCTATATTTAAAAAAAACTTAGGGCATTTGATGAGATGTTTGATATTTGTACATCTACTTGTTATGATAAGAAAATCAGCAGAACTGATTGTAGATGTGCAATTAGAAATTCAGAGATTGAGTGGGAATCTTTTGTTGGACAAATGGAAAGAATTAACCAACTTGGTTCAATAGATACGGCCACTTCTTCAGCATGAAAAATAAATTAAAATATATATGAAATACTTGAATGTAGAAAAAATGAAATTTTATAATCTTGCTGAAAGTTTTTCTACATTTAGTTAAACTGATTCTTGACGAAAATATTGAAATATTGAAAGCGAAGAAAAGAGTGATTCGTCTTTTGTTCCAGATTCCGAATTACGAGTAAACAATCAAAACAGACTTTCATATGGTAAATAGTTTGTGACAGCAGAGAGATACCGTGTAAGTTGTAGACCTATTATTGCAATTGTTAATGGTGCTTTGCAAGATATGGGAATCTTAAAAGAAGGGAATATGATAGATAGGAAAAAAGTAAAAATAAAAATAAAAAGAGTTTGGTTGAAGAAGCAAACTCTACACAAGTTTCAGGACCAGAGAATTGAGTGCATCGGTTTTGATGGAAGAAAATATCAAACAAAAACACTTGCCTGTAGAGCATTACGTTCTTATTAAAGAACCAGGTGATGTCTACTTAGATCACGTAACTTCTGACAAAGTAAGCGCTCGATGCATAACAGATAAATTAGACAATTTCTAATTGGTTCAGATATTTTTAACTCACCTAAAAGCAATGCTCTGTGACGGTACAGTTGTAAACACTGGCCGTATAGGTGGTGTAATAAAATTAATTGAAATTCATATTGAGAGGCCTCTTCAGTGGCTAATATGCCTTCTGCATGCTAATGAACTGCCCTTTAGACATGTATTTGAAATGATTGATGGTAAAACAACGGGCCCAAAAGCTTCAAAGGTTTGATTGGAAATAAAATAAAACAGGATTTAACACAATTAAACATAGTTGAATTTGTGTCTTTGCAATGTGAAATTGAAGTTCCTGAAGAAATAATTAGAGACCTCAGTAATGACCAAAAATATCTCTATGAAATGTGCATTGGAAAAAAGTCTGGCAAAATATCAAAGCAGTTAGCATTAAAATCTCCAGGAGCTTTGCATCATGCAAGATGGCTCACAAGAGCTAATAAAATCCTACGCTTATATGTCTCAACACCAAATACAGGAACAAATCTCCAGTATTTAGTTCATATCATATTAAAAGTATGATGCCCACATGGTGGTTGTAATTAAATCATATGCAAAAGGTACAGAAGATGCTATGAAATTTTACTACTTAATTTTTTTCATCAGAAATCAGAGGAAGGAGCATCGTACAATCATGGAAAATGTTCTCAGGAACAATGCATACTTTGCCCACCCAGAGAACATTTTGCTTTCAATGATCACGGATCCTAGAGTAGAGGTTAGAAAGACAGCTCTTCATCATATAATAAATGTAAGAAC
>JABUQX010100608.1:52500-55000 GCA_015478945.1 Trachelipus rathkii | reverse complement strand
CCCTTCTGTGAATTTAAGTAAGTGTCGAGTTTCAAAGCAGTGATATTGAAGCAGGAGATTTGAAAACTTCCGAGATACCTTCTTCTTTTTCTAGGGGGTGGATCGGACTAGTGGTAGAGCCACCTCTATATCTAATGGCGACGCATTTGTCGATGGTTCGAGTCCTGTCGCGAGTGAAATTTTTTCGTCTTATTATTGCAAATTTGTCGCAACAAGCATGTTGTGCCCATGTCGGCGTGGCCTGACTTTGGTTGGTTGCTCCTGTAACACGGGAGCAAACTAGCAGAATGCCGTGTAGCCCCAGCAGGGGTTCCAACCACCCTTCTATGGATTTGAATAAATATCGAGTTTCAAAGCAGTGATATCGAAACAAGAAATTTGAAAACTTCAGAGATGCTTCTTTTTCTTGGGAGGCGGATCGCAATAGTGGTAGAGACTCCTGTACGCTGTGGTCGATGGTTCGAGTCCTGGCGCAGTGAAATTTTTCTTCGTCTTATTATTGCAAATTTGTTGCAACAAGCATGTTGTGCCCATGTCGGCGTTCCTTGACTTTGGTCGGTTGCTCCTGTAACCCAGGAGCACCCAGAGAGAATGCCGGTAGCCCCAGCAGGGGTTTCCAAGCCCCCTTCTATGGATTTAAATAAATATCGAGTTTCAAAGCAGTGATATCGAAGCAGGAAACTTGAAAACTGTAAAGAGATACCTTTTTTTTGTGGTGTCGGATCGGACTAGTGGTGGAACCTCCTGTACATTGTCTAACAGTGACGCTGTTGTTGACGGTTCGAGTCCTGGCGCGAGTGAAATTTTTCTTCGTCTTATTATTGCAAATTTATCGCAACAAGAATGATGTTCCCATGTCGGCGTGGCCTGACTTTGGTTTGTTGCTCCTGTAACACGGGAGCAAACTAGCAGAATGCTGTGTAGCCCCAGTAGGGGGTTAAAAGCACCCTTCTATGGATTTAAATTAGTACCGTTTCAAAGCAGTGATATCGAAGCAGGAGACTTGAAAACTGTTCCGAGATACCTTCTTTTTCTGGAGTGTGGCAAATCCGGACTAGTGGTAGAGCCTCCTGTACATTGTCTAACAGCAACGCTGTTGTCGATGGTTCGAGTCCTGGCGAGAGTGAAATTTTTCATCGTCTTATTATTGCAAATTTATCGCAACAAGCATCTTGTGCCTATGTCGGCGTGGCTTGACTTTGGTTGGTTGCTCCTGTAACCCAGGAGCAACCCATCAAAATGCCGTTTAGCCCCAGCAGAAGTTCTATATCTATACTTTATATCTGTACCTCTTATTCCAGACCATAGTCTCACTACTATAACAGGTAATAGCATACCGTCATGTAAGACCCTAGCACACTCAAGACTTATTCCCTTTGCATCCACTAAGGATTTAATTGCACCAACCATCTTCCTTCCATTCACAACTTTCATACTACATTCTGCATCATCCGTTCCCTTTTCATCCACCATAAATCCTAAATATTTGAATCAGGCATTTGTTCCAGCTGCTCACCATCTAACATAACTTTACACAGAGAACTATCCTCACTCAAAATCATAACCTTACTCTATTCCATGTTTACTTTCAAACCCCTCCTTTTACACACCTGCCAAATCTCTCTCTACTAATCATCTCAAAGCTATTTCAGATTCGCCACACTAAACCGTCATCACGCATGTATAATGGGTAGGGCACCTCCATGTTTGTTCTCATATAACACCATCCCTCACTCCCTCTCCCCACTCTCTGATTCTTTCATAACTAAATCCATATATATATATATATATATATATATATATATATATATATATATATATATATATATATATATATATAATAATATATATATATATATATATATATATATAGCACCTTAATATATATATATATATATATATATATATATATAACTATATATATATATATTTTTTTAATTGAATCTATTCAAATGTTTTATATATTTTTTTTACAACCCAAAGAAAAATAATAGTATTTTCTCAGCTCCAGCCAACTATAGTTTCTGCACTGTTTGAGAATTGTGCAGTACTTTCTGGCAATAAATTTTTCACGTACAAAATATTTTTGAAAAAATTTATTCCCAGAATCTGGGTTCCGTTTCATACTCCGGCTGCGGCTCCAGATTCGGCGCTGGATCCGACTAAGGTTTCTGCACTATTTGAAAATTGTTTAGCACGTCTTCTGGAAATAAACTTTTCACCTAAAAATATATTTATAGGAACAAAATTATACCCAAAAAATCTAGCTCCGTTTCCCGACTCGGATCGGATTCAACTAAGGTTTCTGCTCTATTTGAACATTGTTCAGCGCGCTTCCAGCAATAAATTTTTCATCTAAAAAACATTTCTTGAAAAAATTTATAAACAGGATCAGCTCTAACTCGGCTCCGGTTCGACTCCGGATCCGGATCCGAATAAGGTTTTTGAACTATTTGAATTAGTCAGCAAGTCTTCTGGCAATACATTTTCAACTAAAAAA
>JABUQX010100608.1:37500-40000 GCA_015478945.1 Trachelipus rathkii | reverse complement strand
TCACACATCCTCCTCCTCCTCCAAAGTTTTAATCTTTCTCTCCTTTCCACATCCCCCCACCCATCAGCATCTTTAGGAAGTTAAGTACTTTCCCTTTTGTTTAAACATCTTTTATGCTTATGGAAGGGTCTTCTGGTGTCATCTGTGCTGAATTCGGTGAGTTCGTGATTTGGTGCTTACGTCCTAGCACCAGGTTGAGGCCTTTTTCCCAGACCCCACTGGAACATCTATATATAATTTAGAGACTCCCCGCCGCTTAGCGCAGTCCTCCGGGTATAAATCTCATAGGACTCTACACCCTTGAGGGGGGACCCATTTTAATTTAATATACCATGCAAAACCTTAATTCGTCTAGGAGTTTAATTGATATAACGATTACTGAACATGCACCAATTAAAGGACTCACTCTTCTGAATTGCACTTCGAATATTGATACCGTGATTTACTTCACTTCACATGGAAGGCCTCGGCTTACCCCAGCGATACATCGCCTGGCACGCCCTCGACTTCCCAGGTGCCCAGTCGGTTGAAGCAACCCCGAAAAGGTGTTTTCTCCATATGTTTACTACATTTGCTGCTAACCATCCGGACCTCCAGCTGACACAACATTTCCGATGTATTATATATATTGCGATCCACCACCTCCTAAGCTCTTGCTGAGGAAAGAACCATCATTCTTAGCGATTCACATGAAAAAGCTTTAGGAGTTGGGGACCCCCAGTCACGTTAATGAGAAATGGGTCCCTTCTCATTCAAGCTACCACCCGGAATAGAAGCTCCATCTTGTCATCCTTAACGAGTCTCTCGGAAACATCGCTCTTATTTTCTCTCCTGATTAAATAAGAAATAGATCCAAAGGCACTATTTATTCTCTAGACCAAAAAGACGAAGATATTGCTGCCATTCTAAGAAATTTACAGCAGAAAAGATTTCCTGTTACAAGCGCTTATAGATTTCCTCCATGTCGGGACTCGCCGGACACATCAAATCCTCGTTTACTACTGACCATTAACACCCCTTATCCACCTACTAAGGTGAAAATTGGGTTTACAAGCTTCAGTGTTCGTACGTTTATTCTCCGGCCTAGAGGTTGTTTTAAATGCCAGCGGTATGGTCATCCCTTATAATACTGTAGAGGACCGCGTGACATATGAGCAGTCTGCGGAGAAGAATTTCACCCTCCCTGTGAAAACACACCTCACCGCAAAACCTGTGGAAGACCCCACAGTGCCTCTTACCTAAAATGGCCATCTTACCTTCTTTGAACAGGAGATTTTGGAGTTACGCACTATACAAAAATTGAACAGGAGAGATGCCAAACACCAGTTCAAAGACAAATATTCTACAAAAAATAAGGCAATCTTACGCTACAATTGTAGCAGCCTCCCATCTCCACGTGCTAACTCACCGATACAACTCCCTTCTAGTAGAACTCTTCCTTCCAATCGCAGATAGACTAAAGCAGTTACTCTAACCTGCTCGCCTGCGTTGCCTATATTACCGGCTATTCAAATAGTCAAAAAGCAGCCCTCGATCCAACCTCCCGCCCAAATTGCCGTATGCAACATTATCCCGAGTATTAGTTTTCGCATAACCAGCAATGAAGCAAAGTTGGTTCATCCTCTACATAGGTTGGACGGCATTTCCTGCCAAGAAACTCTGCCCTATGCGATCCCGATGAGTTCGCCAAACTCACGTAAGAGACCTAATCCGTCTCCCACCATTACTCCAACTCTTGAAAAAAAGTTTCCCTTAACAGAACTAAAAAATTAATTACCAAGGCAAAGATTATTTGCTAAGATATAAAATATCCGAATTTCTAAAGCAAAGCACATTGACCCAAGATGTAAAAATGCAACTCAGAAGAGACCTCGCCATAAGGCTATTCCTGATACAAAATCATTAACACCAATAGATTGCATCCAAGCAACCACAGCTGTCGAACAACTCACCAACCAACCTCTGATAGTTTGCAAAATTATTCCAGTTCTTCTGAATCCTCCTATAAATCTTCTTCCGAATTTCTTATATCAGCCCTCCCTAAAGGATTTTATGTCTTAGAGATGAAATGGATTATAGTTCCCAAATAGAGCTTGAATGCTTCCTTCACTTCCAAAAGAGTGAATGGAAAACCGTTCAACGCAACACCTCAAACGCTAAAAGCGTTCTGGATCTGTTGGCGGCATCAAGGGACCTAGAGGTCTCCCATCTTAACTCAAATTGTCCAGCCAATCAAAATCACCCACCTGATGACTCACTGAAAAAGTCTCCAGTATCAGACTTTATCAACCCAACGGATCCTATTCGGAACCCAATTTCGCAACTCCAAATCCCTCTCAAAAAGATACTACCTTTCCAGTGACACCTTTTCTCCCTAATTACCATGGAAACAGCCCCATATTCCCCACACATTTCTGAATCTGCTTGCTTGGCAGATACTGATATCGCTCCAATTCCTTAACATGAGTACTCTGGTTGCTCTTCCAACGATAATAGTATG
>JABUQX010100608.1:22500-27500 GCA_015478945.1 Trachelipus rathkii | reverse complement strand
TTTAAACACATATTGTACATGTTGAATACATGTGTCATAATCCCAAGAAATGATTTTTCTTTTGCCATAATGTCAAACAGTTATGAATATTTTAATACACCTGCAGCTTTTTAGAACACTTTAAGTATATCTTCAGCAGAATGGTATGCAAGATGGTATCCATCTCTGTCATATTGAATAGTTTTATTGGCAATTTCACATATTAATGAAAAAAATTTTTTTTAAATTGAACAGCAAACAAAAACTCAAAAAAAAAAAAAAAAAACACATAAAACAATTGCAGTTAATTTTAAATCTTTGCACCGAAGTTAGGTTAGTACATGCGCGGGTTAAAATGCGACCAAAATTTTGTTTCCTTAGTGTCATCACTCGTTGAGGTAAAAAAAGGGTAATAAAGTGTATGTATATATATATATATATATATATATATATATATATATATATATATATATATATATATATATATATATATATATATATATATATATATATATATATATTTATATATATATATATATATATATATATATATATATATATATATATATATATATATATATATATATATATATATATATATATATATATATATATATATATATATATACATATACATATATATATATATATATATATATATATATATATATATATATATATATATATATATATATATATATATATATATATATATATATATATATATATATATATATATATATATATATATATATAGAAATAAATAGATAATTATAGGAAGAAATAAAGAGATTGAAAAAAATAATAATAATAAAAAAAAAAAAAACAAAAAAAAACAAAGAAAATGAAATTGAATCGTTTATTGAGGTTAAAAAATGAAGATGAAAATGTAACCAACTTAACAACATAAATTTTCCTCCCTTTTTCCAAATAATTTAGCTATTCTTGTTTGGGAATTGAATCACACACAGTCTATCCAAACTTCAGCTTTATTTATTATCAGAGTTAGAAGATTAAATTCAAGCAGAGGATTTTGCTAAGAATGTTGAGAATACATGATAATAGAAATTGAAAGGAACAAGAAAGAAAGAAATATGTGAAAGGGGAAATATAGTGTCTTAATAGATTTATAATAATAAAAAAAAAGGAATAATTATCATAATTATCAAAATTAAAAAGGTCGAGGAAGAAGAAAAGAAGAAATGAATACTTGAAAAGAAAAAGAAAGAAGAAGAAGAAGAAGAAAGAAGAAAGAGAAGGAAGAAAAAGATAAAAGGTTAGACGTAGAATCTGAATGCACAAGGATGATTGAATGGTTAAGAAGCAGAAAAGCAACAACGAAGAAAGAAAGTAGAAGAAGACATGAAGAAGGAGGGAAGAAGAGACAGAAAGAAAAGAAGGAGATTAAAGACAAAAGAACGAAAGTAAACAGAGCAAGAAGAAGAAGAAGAAAAAAAAAAGAAGAAAGAAGCATAAACCAAGAAGAAGAAGAAGAAGAAGAAGAAGAAGAAGAAGAAGAAGAAGGAAGAAGAAGAAATAGGAGTTGAGAAGTGCAAAAAAGAGGAAGTAGTAAGAAGGAAGAATAGAAGTGGAAGAAGAGAAGAAGTAAGAAGGAATGACAAAGGAGAAGAAGAAGAAGAAGAAAGAAGAAGAAGAAGAAGAAAAAGAAGAAGAAGAAGAAGAAGAAGAAGAAGAAGAAGAAGAAGAAGAAGAAGAAGAAGAAGAAGAAGAAGAAGAAGAAGAAGAAGAAAGAAGAAAAAGGAAAAGAAGAAGGAAAAGAAGAAAAAAATAGTGAACTGAAGAAGAAAAGTGAAAGAAGGAAAAAAAGAAAAGAAGAAGAAGAAGAAGAAGAGAAGAAGAAAAAAGAAGAAAAAAAAAAAAAAAAAAAAAAAAAAAAAGAAAAAAAAAAGAAAAAAAAAAAAAAAAAAAAAAAGAAAAAGAAAAAGAAAAAAAGAAAAAAAAAAAAAGAAAAAGTAAAAGAAAAAAAGAAAAAAAAGAAAAGAAAAAAAAGAAAGAAAAGAAAGAAAAGGAAGAAAAAGAAGAAAAGGAAGAAAAGGAAGAAAAGGAAGAAAAGGAAGAAAAAGGAAGAAAAGGAAGAAAAGGAAGAAGAAAAAGAGAAGAAGAAAAAGATAAAAAAGAAGAAGAAGCAAGAAGAAGAATAGAAGAAGAAGGAAGAAAGAAGAAGAAGAAGAAGAAGAAAGAAGAAAAAGAAGAAGGAACGAGAACGGAAGGATTATTAGGATACGTTGAAAGAAAAAGGTCTTTTGGAACCGATTTAAATTTTTTTTCCGGTCCTCATCTATTATTATTTAATGACCCCAGCCCCAACTCAGACTCCGGCTTCACCGTTTAAAATTGCTACTACTCCCACCTCCTACCTCCAATCTTTAGAAATTATACTGGCTTCGCTCGGCGTCGGCTTCGGGCTTTCTGGCTTCCGGCTTCGGCTTCGGCTTCGGCTCGGGCTTCGGCTTCGGCTTCCGGCTTCGGCTTCAGTTCGGCTTCGGCTCGGTTCGGCTCCGGCTCCGGCTCCGGCTTCGAAACCGAATTTATTGTACTGTAACATTTTTTATCTAGGCTTCGGCTTAAGCTCAACATAAAAAATGTTTTCAACCATGACTCTTAATCAAAATTAAAAAGGTCGAGAAAGAAGAAGAAGAAGAATGAAGCAGAAGAAAAGAAAGAAGAAGAAGGAAGAAGAAGAAAAAAGGAAGAAAGAGAGAAGGAAGAAAAAGAAAGAAGAAGAAGAAGAAGAAGAAGAAGAAGAAGAAGAAGAAGAAGAAGAAGAAGAAGAAGAAGTAGGAAGAGAAGGAGAAGTAGGAGGAGTAAGAAGAGAATAAAGATGTGGAGGAGGAGGAGGAACAGAAGATGGAAGAAGAGTTAACACTATATAATAATAAGAAGAAGGAAATTAGGAAGTTAAATAAGAAAGAAGTAAGAAGAAGATGAAGAAGAAGAAGAAGAAGAAGAAGAAGAAGAAGAAGAAGAAGAAGAAGAAGAAGAAGAAGAAGAAGAAGAAGAAGAAGAAGAAGAAAAAAAGAAGAATAAAAAGAAGAAGAAGAAGAAGAAGAGAATGATTAACTAGAGAGGATGAGCAAAGGAAGTATAGAAGAGAAGTAGAAGTATAACATAGAATAAAGAGAAGAAGAAAGAAGAAGAAGAAGAAGAAGAAGAAGAAAGAAGAAGAAGAAGAGGAAAAAAGAAAAATAAGAAAGAAAAAAAGAAGAAAAAAAAAAAAAGAGAAAAAAAAGAAGAAAAAAAGAAAAGAAAAAGAAAAAGAAAAATAAAAAGAAAAAGAAAAAGAAAAAGAAAAAGAAAAAGAAAAAGAAAAGAAAAAGAAGAAAAAGAAGAAAAAGAAGAAAAAGAAGAAAAGGAAGAAAAAGAAGAAAAGGAAGAAAAGGAAGAAAAGGAAGAAAAGGAAGAAAAGGAAGAAAAGGAAGAAAGAAGAAGAAGAAGAAGAAGAAGAAGAAGAAGAAGAAGAAGAAGAAGAAGAAGAAGAAGAAGAAGAAGAAGAAGAAGAAGAAGATTATAGGAACGTTGAAGAAAAAGTCTTTTGGAACCGATAAATTTTTTTTCCGGTTCCTCATCTATTATTATTTAATACCCAGCTCCAACTCAGACTCCGGCTTCACCGTTTTAAAATTGCACTACTCCCACTCCTACTCCATATCTTTAAATTATACGGCTTCGGCTTCGGCTTCGGCTTCGGCTTCGGCTTCGGCTTCGGCTTCGGCTTCGGCTTCGGCTTCGGCTTCGGCTTCGGCTCCGGCTCCGGCTCCGGCTTCGAACCCATTTATTGTACTGTAACATTTTTATCTAGGCTTCGGCTTAAGCTCAACATAAAAAATGTTTTCACCGACTCTGGCTCCAGCTTCACCCAAAACCTTGCGGTTCTGCAACTCCGACTCTGCAGCCCAACGTATACCACACAAAACAGGTAAGGTCGAAATTTGAACTTTATTTTACCTATAATTAAAATCTAAATTTGAATATTTATGGTTTGTGGCATGTAAGACTATTGTTTTTTGTCTTCCAATGTGGTGTGATATCGGACTAAAAATTGAAAATTGGTGAATTCATTTTAAAAATATTTTGCAATTAAATAAAATTGAATAATAGTTATGTATAATTTGAGTAATGATTGAAATAATAAATGAAAAAAATTAAAATTTATGTCAATAGCATATAAATTAAATTAAATTCTCTATTAACTGAAATATAATTGAATAAATTTGAATAATTGAGTGAAATAAACTAATTGAATATTTATAATATCTGAAAATAATTTGAAATCCTATATTAAAAAGATTTGAATAAAAGTGAATAAAAATAAATTGAATAAAATTGAAATAAAAAATATTGAATAAAATTGAAATATAAATGGAAAGAAATTGACCAAATATCGAAATAGAATATGAAAATAATTGAATCAAATTAAAATATGATTTAAAATTATTTTTAAAAAAAATTTGAAATAATATTCTAAATGTATTATTTAAAATTGAAACACAATTTGAAAGTAATTAAATAAAATTGCAATATAATATGAAATTGATTAAATTAAAATGTAATTTGAATGATAACAAAATAAATTTAAAATATATTTGAAAGTAATTAATTAGAATTGAAATATAATTTCAAAGTAATTTATTTAAATTTATGGATAAACTAAAATAAAAAGCAAAAATGTTTCGAATGCGATAAAACATAATTTAAAATTAATTGAACAAAATGAAAACAAAACATCAAATAATTTTTTATGAATAAATATATCATTAATTAAATGTAATTGACTGAAATCAATAAATTATTAAAAATAATTAAATAAAATTTCATAACTGAAAATATTATTATAAAGAAAATAAAATAATAATTGAAAATAGTTGAAAAAAAAAAGAAAATTAGAAAACCTTTTTTGATTATATATATATATATATATATATATATATAATATTATAATATATATATATATATATATTAGATATATATATATATATAATATATATATAGTATTATATATA